>JAOQMS010085459.1:0-20578 GCA_027563885.1 Erythroxylum longipes | reverse complement strand
TACCGGGAAATGTCATGAATGCATGTACAGACATTTTTTATGTGCAAAACTCACTGTTTACAAGTGCATGAGCATGAGATGTGTCTTCCTATTGCTCTCACGTGTACCCATTTCTATAATTCAACCCGTTCTATGGAAACGGGATGTTACAATGGATATATGCCAAGGTTGTTAAGATTAACTACTATAACTCAGTTTTGTGTTTTTTTCCCCTTACTTTCTTTTATTATTATTGTGATTAATTTATAATTATATGAAATTATGATATAATCATTTATTAGAATAAATAATTTATTAATTAAATTTTAAAATAGAAAATATTATCTACACATAATCCACCTTTCCCTCTTATGCATCATTTAGTTATGATATAAAAAACATAATTAGAAATTTTGAAAGATTTCAAGAACCAAAGCTCAAGAAAGTTAATTTAAATTAATTTTGAGAATTAAAATTTATAACCACATGTTTTAATATATACTTTTTGAAATTAATGGTAAGATTGTGTTTCCATTATTTACATGCACCTTCATCAATTCACCCTTTTAAATTGGTCAAACGTAGAGTATTCATGTAAAATGTAAATAATTATAAATAATATTGTTAATTTTTAAAGTTTTCAACAAATATACAAAAGAAACTAATTTACTGGATTTTAAGTCTTATATAGTATATAAAAAAGTTATAAAAGAGTTATTTGTTTTAGGGATAACAAATTCTAAAATTTCAAACCTTTTGAAAAATTTTCAATTTAGTGTCTAAGCTTTTAAAATTATCAATTAAATTAATAACCCTTTATAATTTTAGTTTTGTTAGTATTTTACTAATTTGGCTAGTGAAATCATTTTAGTCTATAATATTTAAGCTTTCATGTGGAAAAATTAATAACCAACTAAACATTCATATGGACTAATACATACAACCTGTAACCTACACCCAGTACACATACCCATAGCTCATTACCCATAATTCATAATCCTTGTACGCATAACCTAGTTAATTTCAAAATACCTAATTCGTCTGCATCACCTCTCTTGCTAATTGTGGAGACTCACCAAAATACATTTAGAGAAGCCAAAGAACAATCTTGTGAAACCTATAGAAAGTGTCTCCTTGAATTGCATGAGTAGGAAAGGTACAATGTCTCTTTTGTCTTTATCTTTGTAAATTGCGTGTCGGATAATTTTGACATTTCCTATAAAGCCATACAACATTTAATTACATTTTTTGATTTTTCAATAACTTATTGGTTAAGTTATACTATTTGATCTAGATAAAGATAACAAAGTGACCCAATAAATGGTTTAAGTCAATGGGTCAAAGTCTAAGAGGAAAATGGGTCCCAATCAGTATAGACCAGACGTATATCGGGCCTGTGATGGGAAAGCCCGATATGAATGTCGTATATAAAAGTTAAGGTCTCCTGCAGTTGGTCATATCATTCGTAAGCATAAGAATTCTCTGATCCGTTAAAAGGGCTTACATTTTGAGAAAACTATAGAAAGGCTTGACCGCATCCCAGTGAACAGTTCTCGTGAAGACGTTGGTGGATTCACGCTCGTTTCAGCCTCAGAATGTTTTTTTGAAGTTATAGAACTAACATCAGGTATTTTTCACATTTCTTCGTTTATTTCCATTTCATGTTTGATCTAGAACACGTAACTAAGGTCCCGTTACATGTTACACGTGGTATGAAAGTAGTGACATGATCGGGTGGTTAAAATGAAGATATTTTGGTTTTTTTCCAAAAGGTTTTCAAAGAATAAAGTTTCGTTTTTTGGTTTTTTCTTGCTTATTGTTATATGAACTGTATACATGTGTTTAGCATTAAAAAAGAGGTGAAAATGGGCCTAAGAGTACGAAGAACCTGCCTTAATCTCGCCAGAAATCACCTTTTTCCAATTGGGGATGAAGACCTTCGAGCTCGTGTCATACACACTCGTGACGGGTGAATAGTACAGCCCGAAAGGCGGTATGTCTGGCACGTACAGTGACACGCGTATGGATAGCGTTGCACCACGTGTCAACGCGTGTCCCGCACTTGCCAAACGATTGAGCGTACGCACCACACGTGTACCTCAACTGTAGGAGCGTAGGGTGCGCACCACATGCTGGCTGCACCTCTGCAGTGGATGTGTGTGCAAAACGTGCGCCCCGCGCCCACTCGCAGTTGATGCGGTGGCTAACGTTAGCAAGACAAAAAATAAAAATAAAAATTTTAGATATTCTGTAAGAGTGCCCCGAAGTGGTTTGAGTTAGTTTTTGGGTCCGGAAAATTTATAAAGTGAGTTTTTCCCATTTTTTGGGATTTATTACATTAGTAATAAATTAAAGTTTAAATCCAAAAAAGTAATTTAAGCCTGAAACTGATTTCGAGTAAATTTTCATACTTTGGACATCACATAAGGGAGATACATGAGGTTCTCAGGTCTCGGGTCCTGGGTAGTCAGTTCATTTTCCAGTGATACACGATAGTTGCTCTAATGAGATTTTTTCTCTATGAAAGTCTTAGATGAAGTTTTCAGAGAATGTCTTCAGCACTAGTGTGTGACAATGAGACTGTGCATTTAGGTTTTTGCATTTATTGATATTACATTGTCATATACCATGTGCCTATAAAGAATGTGAGGATAACATAAAAGATGTATCCCTTATATTTGTGGACTTTTTGAGTGCTAATAAGGATGTAGTCACCACATTGGTCGTTCGAGTTAGTATTGTTATATCTGGTTTCCAGAACATGGTTAGGGTTAAAACCCTAAATCATTTTGAACGAATATTAGCATTGTAAGCATTGCATATGCATACATAACATTAGCATATACACACGAATATTGATAATTTGTATACATTACAAGTTAGCATATACACTCAATTGACATGTCTCGGGGTATGAAAGATTTAAAATGACTATGATGTGAATTATTATGTCTTGAATTTTGGTTTGATTAAATTGCAATGAGTAAATTGGAATTAATTGTTATTAATTGGTAGATTGATGAATTAATATGTAAATTTGGACTAGGAAAGCGGCTAGATAAATTGATAAATGAAAAATTAGGATGATTAAGCCTATAATTGAGGGATATTTGACATAGTTAAATGAGTGACAAATAGACCAATTATTGTATGACATGTGGACTAATTATAATGGGACATATGGCCTGATTAATTGGTGACATATAGCAACTTAATGTGTGGATTAATGGCAGCATATGAAATGGGCAAATGGATTCCATGCCTTAAGACATATGTCTTTGAAAATTGGTGATACCTAGCATGTTGACCAAGCAAATTCCAGCAGCAATGTTTTTGTTGTTTCCCTTACCTCTCTCCACCAAAATTGCTTCAAACTTTTCTCTGTATTCTAGTATTTACTCTAATTCAGCTCAAAACTCCAGATTATACTATCCTTCCAAATAGGAAAAATTCATCACAAACTCGAAGTGAAGATGAGCTAGTTTCGGTAAAAACACAAGACAAAAAATAGCTAAATCGGTACACAAAATTCACACCTTAACCTCCCATAAAACAGTCAAGAAACCAGCTATTTGTTGTCCTGTGTTTATACCAAAATTAGCTCATCTTCACTTCGAGTTTGCAATGAATTTTTCCTACTTGGAAGGCTAGTATAATCTAGAGTTTTGAGCTGAATTGAAAGCCTAATAAGTAATTAGCAATCTAATCCTTATGGCATGCTTAGTAGTATGTGAATCATGCTTGAATTGGAATGAAATGTATGTAATGTTGGTGATGATATATGCTGGAAATATGTTGATTGAACTTGGAAGTTATCTATGCTTGCTCTTGGTGTATGAAAATTGTGGGATATAGATTGGTTCATGGATGAATTAGGTCTAGATTTGAAGTATAATGAAGGTGGATTTATGTTAAAAGAAAGATGTTAATTAAGTGTTCTTGAATTGAGAAATAACTAGGACTATATGCATGATAATGTAAGATAGTTTTTAGTTGATTTTTGATGCATGAAAGACAATGATTTGTGAGCTGTCAATTGAATAATTTTGAACTGGAATTGAAGATGTTATCGATGAGGAATTGGAGTATGATTTGGGCCTAATATAGGTATAATTGATGGACTATAAAGAAGATGTTTTGAATTTGGTATAAAGATGATAAAATCTGGAAAAAACTAATGAATGGATACTTTTCTAGTCTGTTTTTACATATAACAAAATGGTAGTTTTTTAGACTGTTGTATGGATGATTTAAGTTGGGAATTAAAGTATAATTGATGAGGAGTTCATGCTAAAGATAGGAGTTATTAAGGTGTTTTGAAATCTGAAAAATTTGA
Source organism: Erythroxylum longipes (assembly GCA_027563885.1). NCBI lineage: Eukaryota > Viridiplantae > Streptophyta > Magnoliopsida > Malpighiales > Erythroxylaceae > Erythroxylum > Erythroxylum longipes. The sequence continues at coordinate 16,263 of JAOQMS010085459.1, read as the reverse complement.
GCTGTAGGTGTGTTGTAAAAGAATGAATGTTAATGACCTAAGTGAGTAGAATTTTGTAAGCCTTAGTGTAACCAATTTGGAAGATTAATTAACCTGAAATGAATTAACCTTAAGGAACATGAAATCTGGAAAATTTCAGATGTTAGTGATGTCTTTAAGCTTGTTAAATTCGTGAGGTATTGAAGGTAGAAAAGTTACACACATTAGTGATGTTGATGACAAAATCTGGAATTTTAATTTAAGCCTTGTGTACATGTTGAACCAGCTGGAAAATTTCACTCTAAATTGGTATATTTGGACTTGATTAAGGTTAGGAATAGGCCTAGATTTTTTCTTGATTAATTGGTTAAGATCTTGATAAGTTTATGTAGTTAATTGATGTCATAATCTAAAGAATGAACTGTTTTGATATGTTGAGTTCAAATATGGAAATTCTGATTTGTTATAGAAATAAATGAGTTCTTTTAATGCAAACATGATCTTTAGGACATGAATAATGTGAATAAGTTATGGATGAATGAGTATTGAAGAACATAGGGTATTTATGAATGAGAATTGGATGAATATATGAGTATATGTTGCTGGAAAAATTTTGGTGAATATATAGATTTAGCTTGCTGAAATTTCAGATTAAGTACCAATTATGTATATGTATTATAAGAAGCTTTTGGATGATGGAAATGTTTAAGTATAGGCATACAAAGTATGATGTTGATTGGTTGAGAAAGTTGAATAGGGTTACATAACTGGGAAAGGTTAATTGAGCATGCAATGAATATGGCACATATATATATGTGTATGACTGAATGTGTATTTGATTAATCAACTTTGTAATGTGAATTATATGTGAATTGTATGATTTTAGATGCTCAAGTCGAGCACCATCATTCAGAGATTGTCGGACCATCTAGGCAATAACGTAAATTGGAGCGTATTGTGAGTAACCTAGATGTTCTCACCAGGATTGATTTGTTTCTGTTTAACTCCCAAGTATTGAACTGTTAATGATCTGATTGGGATTATGATAATTCTAGACATTAATAGTCTGAGGAGATTGATATTTGAGAATGTATTGGAAGTGTTTTATTTGCACCTGAATTCTGAAAATATCTTATACTCAACAAAAGTTGAATGTCAGACTGAGATTCGATGAACATGAGATTCTTGTCTATGCATCATGATTAAATGATAAAGTGATCAGTCTGAAAGAGCTTTAAGCTAAGAAATTTGTAATTTGTAAGTAGAGCCTAGCTCTGTGATTAATGAGCCCGGTACCCATAATGGGTACAGGACAATATCTATATCTGTATCTGTATCTGAAAGGTGCTTGGTCACAACAAATAATAACAAACATAGAGTCTCATATGCATCTGTATTTGTGCATTTATGATTAAGGATTATACGATCATGAATTCATTTATGAAATTGTGATGATAAAGTGATATGCTAAATTTGAGTATTTGTTGATAATGTGATTGATTGGGATATATAAGATCTAAAAGAGTATATGAAATGTGTGACATCCATTATGTCTTATTGAAATTTGAATGTTGTGAATTTGGTTATATGTGAGCTATTTACGTGTTTGATATGAGTGAGCCCATCTATGACGGTGAGCTCACTGAGTTAGCAAAACTCATCAAAATTGCAACGTGGCTTTTCAGGTACGAGAGAGGAGACCTAGTCCCTAAGTTACTCTAAAAGAGCATTTTGGATTTAAAAACTCAAAGGTCTATCAGCTGACATCAGAGGAGTAGTAGACTGTTTTTATGTAGTTTTCTTATGTCATATACATGTAGAACTTTCGAATAAAAAGTTGTAAACTCTCAAATGTTTTGGTAATATAGATATTTGTTTTAATGACTCTAGTGTAAATCATGTATGCAAATAATTGAGGAGTTGAGTTTTTAAGTATTTTGTTATTCTTTATGATGCCGTATAAAAGAACATGACTACTTTAATATGCCATTATCATATGATGTGTACTTGAATGTCCTTAGGATGTTCTGGTATATATTTTATGGTGGTGGGATGTTACAAGTATTTTGAATTATTCTGCTTGTACGTTGGGGGATGTCTCTGGTCTTATGTTAGGTTACTCTACCCATAGGTGTTGGCCTTACATGAGATTTTGGAATGCACATAAAGGCATTAGATGGAGGAATATCATTGCTTGAATGATCTATTCACCCACAGGTGGTAGTATCATAAGAGTTAATGGTTTGTACTCTGATCGCTTTTATATGGAGGTCTAGTTACATATATTATGTATTCAACTCACAGTTGTTTTGTTGAATACATAATATGTGTGACAGAATTCTCAATACAGATACTATTTAATGGATTTGAGTATTGTTGTTGTCCTACATTTGTGGTCACCTTTTTGGTCAACAATATCATGTCAACATTGAAATCCTAACTGGTTTCAATACGAAGAAGTGGACAGAGGATGTATTTAATGCTATAGAGATAAATGAAATTAATATGGCCATACGAACAGATAGTCCATCTCCACCTACACATATAAGTTTGAGAGCTTATAAAGCAGCTTATGCAGCCTGGGATTGGTCTAACAGATTATATTGCATGACCATTAAGAGATCCATACCTGACCATCTGCTTAGTGGACTTTCGGACACAGACATAGAGAAGGAGTTTCTTGGTAATATCTCCCACAGGTACACAGTCTCACCTGATGTTGAGATGAGTGTCTTGATGAAAGAATTATTTTCCATGAGGTGAGGAGGAGAAACTCCAGCTTGCTACGAACCAACTAAAAGGAAAGAAAAGATGAAGCCCACTAAGTTCAAAACTAGAAAGAATAAATCTTCTCTACATGCTAATGCTAGTTAATCTAGTGCTGGTAAAGGTCCTACGAACATAAAGATGCCAACAATATAAGGCCTAGAAAGAAAGACTGAGACCATCAGACTCCTTGGCTTATCAATTTATGAATCTAGTTTTGCGATAGTCACATTAAGTTCTTGGTGACTAGATAGTGGAGCATCTGATCAAGGTACTTCCGCAATGCAGGGGTCCATATCCAAGATAGAGCCAAATAAATGGAGGCCGAAACTGATGGTTGATAGCAATGAAGAAGCGGATGTAATATCTATAGGGGATGTATATATTGAACCTTGCTGCAAGGTCCATTTTGGTTTTACACGAAACATTTTATATTTCATCTTTGTTTCAAGTTTGGACAAAGAAGGTTAACATTTTGTATTTAATGCTTCTGTTGTATAGTTGTTGTTTAATGCAAAACATAATGGTACAACTTTCTTGTATATGGTTTGTATAGAATGTCTCTTACCCCAAATTAGATATATGCTTCTTTGTATCTTGCTAAACAAGTCAAGAAAGACAACCTTAATGAATGATAAGTCATTTATGCTGTGGTATAAAAATTTAAGCCTCATTTTTAGAGCTAGTATTGAGAGATTGATTAAGGATATCATTCTTTCAATTCTAGATTATGATGATTTGGAAACGTGTACTGATTATTACAAGGGCAAGTTGACTGAAATAAATGAAAAGAGGTTAGCTCGTGTTTCTGACTTATTGGGTCTAATACATACAGATATTAAAAGACCTTATTCAATTGCATTGTGCAATTCTGGATGTCTTTTGACATTTGTTGATGATTATTTCCATTATAGTTATGTGTTCTTACTTAAAGATTGAAGTTTAAGAACCAATTGAGAAAATTCATTAAGATAGTCAGGTTTAATCGCAGACGAGAATATTATGGGAAACATAATGTTTCAGGACTTGAAAAGGTTAATTTGCCAGATATATGAAATCACTTAAAAAATAGTGACTTAATTCACTATGCAGGGTAATCCTCAGCAAAACGGTGTGTTGTCGAAAGGCATAACTGCACCTTAAAGGACATGAAGAAGTCAATGCAGAACATGACTAATCTATCTGATTATCTAGAAGTGTGAAAATCCAGCTTTACATACATTCGTGTATGGGGATGCCCTAATGAGGTAATATATTCCTTATAAAGACAGATTGCATGCTTTTTCCGCTCATTGCTATTTAGTTAGATATCTTGACCACTCTAAAGGCTACAAATTTTACTGTAGAGAAAGGAGAGACCAGAATAGTGGAATCATAAATAGTCAAGTTTCTGGAATGCAATATCTATGATGATGGTGGGCCTTTTGACCTCTCAGATGATAGCAGAAAGGATACTATAGTTATTATTTACCCACTACTCATATAGTTAGATCCGGTGGATCTAGGTCTTAGTATCGTGCCTATATAGGAACGTGAACCTATACTGCTATACATAGAGGTTCGTGGAGGTACAAGGTCTAATACAGTTGCATAGATCCACTATAGTGAGACAACCTGCTATCCCATCAAATTACGTAGTCTATTTGGTAAACAAGACTATGATGTTGACATGCTGTGAATCCAGTATCTTATACATAAGTTGTTTCTGGAGCCAATGTAGATTTATGGTGGGTTATAATGAATAATGAGATGCAATACATGACGCATAGTAAGGTCAGGGAGCTAATTGACTTATAGCAGAACTACAAACCTGCTAGTTGTAAATGAATTTAAGAGACCTAAAAGATTTCGAGATAAAGTTTAGCGATTTATGGGTTTACTCAGTGGCCTGATGGTTCACTCAGGGAGAAAGGTAGACTTTGATGTTACCTTTCCTCTCTCGTAGGATACATTTTGAGTGATTATGACAATTGTAGCTTATGATGATATAGAATTACATCAAATGGCTGTCAAAACTGCTCTCCTAAATAAAGACCTTTATAAAGAGGTCTATATTGTACAACCTGGAAGATTTTAGGATCTAGATGGAATTGACATGATTTACACGTTAAGCATATCAATATATGGTTTACATTGCGATGATGATAGAAGGAGAGATATAATCAATTCTTATTCCAAGAGTCAAGTTCTTCCATCTGGAGAAGATTTTGATATACATTTAATTAAATTGGTTACAGGTATATGGGTTATGAGTTATGAGTTGTGGTTTATGAGTTGAGTGTTTTAGTCCATATATACATTTAATTAAATTAGTTCACCATTAATTTTTTACGTAGAAGCCTACATGTCATGGACGAAAATGATTCTATTAGCCAAATTAGTAAAACACTAACAAAACTAACGTTTTTCACTGAGTTATTTAGGTTACAAAAGGTTAGTCACATAATTGAAATTTAAAAGTTTTGATACTAAATTTAAAAAATGTCAAAGGTTTGACACTTTGAAATCTGCTATCACTTTACTTTAATATATATTAAAATTTGATATATTTTTTAACAAAAAGTTATCTTTTATCCTTTTAAGGTGTTGAATTATTAACTTTTAAAATTAAAGCCAGCCATTAATCCAAAACTTATAAAGTTTGATATGTAAAATAATTAAGAGTTAAACTTTAGGAAAAATTACTTGATGGTGAATATGTGGATTTGTTTACCTAGGAAATAATACAATAAAGTTCTTTTTAGTGAGGGCCAAAGCGTATTTTCATATATTATCTTAATATAAAACATAAGATAATGAATATAACCTAAAGGTGAGTGGAGATATTGGCACTAATTTTTCTTGAAGTGTAAAAGCCAAAACTAATAATGATATTTATCATAATAGAAATGAAATAACAAAAGAAATGGTAATTATTTTGTTGTATTTAAATAAAATTAAAAATTCAAAAGAAATGCAATAATTGTAAAGATCAAAATACTAATTGTGAAGATCAATTTCTAATTAAGAAACCACAAATATACGTAGAATCAAAAAATTTTTTTACGACATTACATTAGATATAAGAGAAGGAATAAATTTAAAGATAAAAATGAAATTAATAGGAAAGCCAAGATATAAAGAAAAAAATTTAAAATGTTAAAACATATTTTAAATTAGAAGTTATAAATTAAAAAAATGAATCAAATTAATTTTATCATATCAAATATTATTATAAATCTACGTTCCAATTCAAGATGTGAATATACACAATCTTAATATATTAAGGAAACTAAATCTAATAAGGATGTAAAAACTGGATCGGACAGATCGGTTTGATTGAGTTAAGTACTAACCGGACTAGTTTCTGGTTCAGTTTCTACTTTTAACAGTTGGAAATCAAAATCAGCCAGTTAAATAATAAATCGACTGGTTTCCTCCGAGCTATTAACCGGATACATCTTCGTCTTCTCCAACGCCCAAACATCATATCAATATAGTAATGCGAACTTTGTGTGATTGACACTTGAGAAATCAACAGATTGTAGTGAAAACCAATTTGGAACCAAGATTGAGCAAATGGGTAGCTGAGTTTGGCATCAAAAACTAAAACAAAAACTGGAAACTTTTAAAGAGATTTCTTGGAGCACCAAATGTAATCTTCACTCTAATAGACCATGAAAGAGGGAGAATTGAGTAAGAACAAACCAAAACAAGTCGACTTTCACCACTATCTTTAACAACACTCCATTTTTGAAAAAATTATGATTGATGTTAACTAAATCTCATAATAGAAAGAAAGAACTCAAAATCCAAGTATAGTTGGCGGTAGCAGAGAGATTTCTTGGCTGGTTGATCAATATAAGGTTAAAGTGGAGGCTGGGGCTTGGCTACGGGAGTGGAAAGATAAAAGATGTTTGCAAATGTTTTTGATAAAAGAGTTAAAATGGAGGTTGATGCTTCGCTACGGTAAGGAAAAAGAAAGGAGGTCAGAGATGTTTGCAAATGCTTTTGATAAAAATTGAGACTTTGAATTTTGGGAGAAGAAAAAGTTAGATGGGACATAGGAGGAAGAAAATAAAGAGAATGTAGCTGCACGATTACATCCATAAGCAATAGTTAGTTTCCTATTTTTATACCTTTCTTATATTGTTTTTCTTTTCCTTTTTACATTTATTCATGTTCGGTTAGGTAAAATTTTTATTTTTAATTAAAAGTTATTTTGTCTTTAATTTTAACTACAAAATAATGAAAATTTTTTGATTACATACCATATAAACATTAATAGACTAATAAAATATAATTGAAATGATAATTTAATTTAATTCCTAAATTTGATTTTAATTAATTAATAATTTAAAGTAATTGTGATAAATTATTAATTTGTGTTAAGTTAGATCATCATATAAGTAACATTTGATTAATTTATATATAATATTTATGTCACATGTATTTTAACGCTATTTTTAATTGAAATTTTAAAATGGGGTTGTTATAAAAAATAAAAATTATTTGAGTATAGAAGAAGAAGAAGATGTAAATACTTTGAAAGCAAGTGTAGCTTAAAAGTCTTTAGATAGTATTGGGGAATTTAGAATGACATAACCTACTTTAGAAATACAATTTTAATATTTATTATATTTTAAGTTTGATATTAAACTCAAATTTAGTTTGAATTATTAAATTTGATTTACTATGAATTCATTATATAATAATAGACATTGGTGTATTTTTATGTCAATAAAATATTTTATTTTTACTTCTTCTTATAATTTTTCTTCTTATTTATTATATACTAGTTTTATATCGGTTTAGTACTGGTTGAACCTTTAAACCTTTCCTTTAATTGGTTCAAATTTTAGTCCAATTTTTAAAAAATTGAAATTTAATAAACTTAAAAAAAAGATTACAATTTCAAATTTATATAAACTATGTCTTATTCAAATCTACTAAAATCTGCAATCTAAGTCAAAGTTCCAAATAATTTTAATAAATTTGAGTCTATTAATAATTCTTAACTGATATGATGACTAAAATTTAAAATAAATAGCTAGACTTCGCTTTAGTTTGTACTCATTTAACACAAACTACTTATGTCCAGTTGATATTCTTTTTATGTTTTCTTGCATTTCAGTAATTACGTTAACATTATTGCGACTTTCACTACTTTGTTTTTTTGCTCTTTAAAAATTGTGATAGCTTCATTTAAAAAGTCATAGAATTTATTAATTGAAGAGCTTATAGATATGTTATTACTGAGAGTCGAGATAATAATAAACTGTTTTTTTTTTACAATTCCAATACTTCCTTATTAACAAATAGGTTTAGAACTTCAAAAGGTGGATTTCATTTATTATCAACATTTATCGTACATAATATTCTCGTACATATTCTTTCTCGAGGGTTCTAAATTCTCTTAAGTGTACCAGAAAAAAAGTGGAGATAGGCGAAGGTAGAAGGTTATGTAACCAAAAAAAGAAGGGTTTCTGGATTCCAAGGTCCACATTCCCCTACATTTTGTCCTCACCACCTCTTTTTATGTTGTTCCCATGGGTTGTCTTTATCATTTCCTTTATGTGTAATGTTCCAAATTGCGTCGTCTTAAAGGTTCCAAACTCAGCAACTATCATGGTTCACTTTTGGAGTTTGGTACTACTCTACGTCGTTTTGTTGTTCTTTTTAAGTCCACAAGCCACCACTTTGTTTTTCTAGAAAAATTAAAATAAGCAAAATACAAACCAAAGTAAGAACCTAAATAAACTTGATTGATTTTGATTAATGATTTAAATTATGGAAGACTTTGATAAAAACTGCATTATGAAAGAACAATTTTGAGTATCAACAATACATATAAGTTATTAATTTAAAAATATAAGTGCATATGAAAAGGGAAGAGATATTATAAAAAATGGATTTAATTGTAGCATTCTACTATTCTTTTATGCACCCCGTTTTGTAAATTACAAAAAATTGAGAATCAAATTAAAATCGAATTTTGGTGTTAGAATATTGTTAAAATTTATTTAATGTGAATAAGAGAGAGAAATATAAGCCCTGATAATTTTTTAAAGATCAAATATATAATTTGCACCTCAATATTTTACGAAAGGTTTAATTAAGCCCTTACTATAATTTTTGTGTCACTTTACACCCTAACATTACTAAAATAGTACTCATTGTATTCTAAATATGATACAAATATGGTACCAAAAATTAACATTAATGACTTGTTTAAACCTTTTTCTGCAAAGTTGATGTACAAACTTTACCTTTGATCAATGTGTAGAGAAATATTTTTAAAACTATGTCAAAATCTATCACATAAACTAAATTGACAACTCAATTCTAAGAATTGATAAAAACCTATGGTATTATTACTTCTATTTTAAAAAATATTAAGATGAAGCATGACAATATAGACAATGGCATGTGCTTACTTAGACCTTTTAGAAAATATTAAAGTGTGATTAAAACAATTGATTTTCTTAAAGACCTTTTATAGCTTTGTGTGACTTTCCAAATATTATTTATTGATATGATTTTTTAAATATTTTCATAACCTTTCAAATAACTTAATCTAAGACTATAAATATTTGAAAGATTTTAAGTTGTGATATATTAATAAAAAATATTTCTAAATTTTTCAAGCAAAATTCATATAGAGTTTCAACCAAATTCTTTTGTTTTGACCTTAAGTTGATTATGGAAGAAAATTTATTTAATAATATAAATTAATAATCTTTCACTCTTCAAATTCCTTAAGTAACTCACTATCATAAACTTATACATTAATTACTGCCGAAGTCACCTGTTACCTTTTAGATTCTTAACATAAATTTCCTTCCAAATTACTTAATAAGCTTTCTATATAAATCTTATAGATTAAATATCTTTCATAAATCTAGTCATATAATTCTTATATTTAAATAATTTGAAAAATATACTTAAACATAGTAATAACATTTTTTGACGGTCCTTTTTTTTTTTAAAGAAAACATTTTGTGATAGCGAAATTGCTTAAAAACTTGTTTTTATTCTCTCTCTCTCTCTCTCTAGCTCGCTCTCTATACTAATTAGAAGTAAGGCTGAGTATTACTGGATCTTCTTAGATCCCGCATATTAGCAAGATTTATACTGGGTGTTATTGTTGTATAACTCATAATGCATTGTTGCTTGGATGAAAACAACATAGTATCTTTACATTACGAAGAGGGTAAAATACATAAAGACCTTTATAATTTTAGGAAAATATCTTTTATTTTAAAATCTCTAAAAATATTCCTATGGTTAATAAAAGTAGATAAATTATACTTTATATTTTTAATAATTAATAATATATTTATTAGTTTAAAATAGTAATAAATTAAGGACTTTATTAAAATTTTATTTTTATATAATAAAATTATTACATAATATGATCATTCTATTATTTTATTTATATATTTATAAATAAAATTGTTAAAGTTTTATTATTTTACCAATTATTATATTATTTTTAATAAACCAGGGGTGGTACCCCAGAGGGGATGCTTACCCTTATTTATTTAATATTAAAATTGTATGCAATAAGTATGGGGGGACATTGACCTTACCTCATTAAGAAAATATATAGTAACGTAGATAGTAACGAATAACAAAAAAAAACTTAACAGTATTTAAAGGAATTAGCGAAACCATCTAATGTAAGGAAGATGTTGTTTATTTAAAGAACGAAGTCCTCTAATGTATCGTGGTAGGTCTTCAATGTTGCTAAATTCTATGGATAATTGTGTTGAGCTTGCTAGCCTTGCGAGAGTATCAGCAACGAAATTGATTTCTTTGTAGATATGCGTAAAGGTAAATTCAAAAAACTGTAAAAACGTAGAAATTTCTTGCATAAGATCCTTATATTGCTAAGGATAGGTCAATTTTCCTTTCACCAGTTGTACCAAAAGCAAAGAATACGATTCAATACCCATCCTTTGAATCCCTTTTATATGACAATATTAAAGAGCCACTTTAAGAGACATCAGTTTAGAATATAAACTTGTTCCATGTTGAACATATCTTGATCCGGCAAAAATAAAACTACCATTTGAATCTTTAACAACATAGCCAATTCTATAAACACCTGGATTACCAAAACATGATTCGTCAATATTTAATTTCATCTATGATAGAGGAGGAGCCTTCCATATAAGAACTTTTCCTTGTATTAGTTTTTTAGGTATTAAACTATGAATCAAACCCATTAAGACAAGAAACTGATCATCTATGGTACACATCTTGAAAGGTTTAATGATACCAGCATGATACAATTGTTTATAAACAAGTTGTATCACTGAACTTGTCTTAGCTTGTTGATCTTCAAAAAAAACTTTGTTTCGAACACACTATAGATTGCAACAAATGAAAATAGGGAGAAGTCTATGTATTTTAGTTGTTGCAGTAGCAGGTATTTCATTTTGCCACCAGATATCCAAGGCTTCATATAACCTAAGAGTCATATCAGTTTTTCTGATGTGTATTTTATCTTCAAAGTAAGACCACACCTGGAGTGCTATATTGCAAGAAAAGAAGACATGGTCGATATTTGCTAGATTTTTACAAAAATAACATTTAGAGACCATCGCAAATCCCACCCGTTTGAGAGTTTCTTGTAGTGGGAGCAAACCGTTTACCATCCACTAGACAAAAATAGATATCTTCAGTGATATTATGGCATTCCATGTATATTATAATTGTTGTTTTTATTAGATCTCAGTTTAATTAACTCATGAGTTAATTTGAAGGTGAAAAGTCTAGGAGACATTGGCTTCCATATAATTTAATCAAGTTCTCCTCCAAAGACTAGTTCCAAAGATATTAAAAATTCAATAATCTCTGAAGATAGTAGATGTTTAACGCTATCAATATTATCTTGAATATTGTTGAAGAATTCTAATAAAGTAAAATCATATGGTAGCATATCTGTTCCTTTATAATAAAAATGCAACATACCTTTGCCTGACCAATTATCCCACCAAAAAGAACTTGATCCATCCCTTGTTATGATTTTAGTGTGATTTGCAAAAAATTCAGAAGTATTCTTAAGGCATTTCCAATGCCAGCTTTTCAATATTCCTCGTGATCTAGTCTTTATTCCTTGATGTAACTTCCACCATAATTTACTAGCAACTATGTGATCCAAATAAGTAAGTGAAGAAAATCCCAGTCCATTTTCATCTTTTGCAAGAGTAAGGCTCCTCCAATTTTGCCTATGTCTTTTATTCCTTTCTTCTGTATGTCCCCAAAAAAATATTGCAAATTGTTGTTCTAACTATTGAATGACTGTTCTGGGCAACTGGAAAGCAGAAAGATCATATAATGGAATTGTAAACAAGAAAGGTTTAATGAGAATCATTCGACTAGTTGGAGAAAGAACTTTTTCATGTCAACCATTCAATCTCAAATCGATTTTATCTAGTATGTGTTAAGAATAAGATAGTCATGGACGCCCCTTAAATAACTACAACTTTAGTATTTGAAAGGCAGCTGATCTCTTCGAATATCAGTGATAGACGTGATTAAATGTGAGGGAGATTGGCTCATATGCTTCGAAGCAATATAAAAACTTTTAGCCAAGTTGATTTTTTATCTGCTTACTTCCTCATATGTGTGTAGAAAATTCATCAAATTATGAAGACATAATCGATACCCTTTGGTGAAAATAATTATATCATTTGCAAAACTCGAATGCGTCATAGGAATAATACCTCTTGGTAATGCATAACACTATCTTTTCTTCTGTTTCCATGGCATTCAAACCTCTAGAAAGTGCTTTATGGGATCACCTTGTATAATGCCACGTGTTTCTTTGAATTGGTCATTAGCTTGGCCATTGATAAAAACTAAAAACCAAGCACCTTTTAAATTATTAAGAATCAAGTTACTGAAATGATCATTGGATCCCAATTTCCTCAGTAGTTGTTCCAAAAAGAACCATGAAACTCTATCAAAAGCCTTCATCATATCTAACTTAAAAACCACATTATGACCTCTAGTTTTCCTATCAATAGATTGAATGAGTTCTTGTGCCAATAACAAATTATCTGATATATCTCTGCCATATAAAAATTTTGTTTGTTTAGCATAAATTAATTTAGGTAATAAAGGGTTTATCCTCTTAACCAAAAACTTGGATAGTATTTTATTAGCAAAAGTGCAGAGGCTAATAGGACGAAAATAAAAAAACGTAGAAGGGTTATCTTTCTTTGGAATCAATGTTATGATTGTTGATCGCATTCTATGCGGGATATGTACACTCAAGAAAAATTCTTGAACTGCTGTGTATACATTTAAAGCTATAATATCCCAGTAATGATGAAAAAAATATCTAGAGAAACTATCAAAATCTGTTACACTATCAGTACTGTTGCCTTTACTTCCTCCAAACTAACAAGTTTTAATAATATAGCATTATCATCACTTGAAATAAGTGTTGGCGTCCATTCCAAAAAATGTAAAACTTGCTGAATGTTTGCTTGCATTTTCGTAGTTAATAGTTGCGTAAAAAATTGGTAGTTTCACTATTCAAATGCTCATGCGTTTCCAGCCATATGCCTTCATCATTTTTTAGTTTAGTAATGTGCAATCGTGCATATTTAGTTTTTGTATAGGCATAAAAAATTTTGTATTGTTATCTCCTTCTTTAAGCCATCTTATACTAAATTTTTGTTTCCAAAAAACCTCTTGTTCAAATAAGGCCTTCATATATTCAACATGTAACACCCCACTCTTGTCGAACACGTACATGTATGCCCTTTAGATGTCTATGCACGTGCCTGACGGAAATGGCATGCTAACTTTATCACTTTCACATAGCACATGGCATCATAAATTAAAACATAAATATCACAATGTATAAAACCCAAAAATTCCTCATTTCATTTCATAAGCCATGATTTACAATTTAGCATTACATACAACTTTCATGTTTATACAATGACAACATATCAGAGTTCACAACTCTGTCTACAAAGTATGCTATATATATGAGGAATTAACAAAAAGATTAACTAAATCCTTTAATCCTAGTTGACCGATCTTTGAGTCATGATCTCTATCCAAAAGTTATACTAGATCTCTTCTAAGTGGTCTTAGAAGCTAAGTCATCACTCTCGTACCTAAAAAGTCAATGTTGCAATTTTGATGAGTTTTGCGAACTCAGTTGAGTAACCATCCTCGATGGTTCACTCATATTATACATATCACATCAACACATACAATAACATAATTCACAACATTTAATTTGTCATATATCATTATAAAACACTTTGTAGATATGTTCACATTTTTCATTCAATTCAATTCCACATTTCAATTGCAATCGTTCAAATCATATAATTCATGTGTATATGCAATATTCATGAGACTAACATTCGTTTATTACATTGTTGTAACCGAGTGCCTTTTTCACAGTCCCGTATCCGTTGTAGATACCGGGTTCATTAACACTGTCCCTTATCCGTTAGGTATATAGGGCTCATTATACATAATGAGCCAGAGGCTCTTACCATAGTCTGTGTTTTAATCTCTTTTTCACTGGCAACTTCGGTCACAACTGCCTTTATGTTTCATGCATTCATGTAATGAAATGCACCATGCTTTTTAATCATTATTCTCATTCTGTCACATTCACATTTGTCATCAGACTTTGGTCTGACATTCAACATACTAGTTGAGAATAATTTAGTCAATAACATTCCTATTCAAGTAGCACTTCTAATGTTTTATTCATGCGTCAAACACCTCGGACATTGGATGTCCGAAATTCAGTACATACACATTACAATAATTCAGTACATAATTTAACAAACAAACATTCAAAGTGAGACCATCTTAGGTTACTCACAATTACTCCCTTTAGCTTATTGCCTTGAAGTCCCGACAATGTCTGGAAGCGGTCGCTTAACATGCTCTTCTATATGCAATCACATACATTTTCACATTACTACATTGCACATTTAAATGAATAAGCACAATTATAAATGTATCATGTATTATGCATGTTCAATGATAAATTCTCAGGTATGTAACTTTATTCACAAATATAAATCATTAACACATCATGACTTGTACATCATTTAGTTTGCAATAAGGTTTATGCCTTAATAAAACCTAATCACTTTCCATTCATCATTCATAAATTCATCAATCTTTTCCTAGTATTATACGTTCACCAAAATTTTTCCAGCAGCATAAACTCATACATTCACCCAATTCTCATTCATAAATACCCTATGCTCTTCAATACTCATTCATCCATACCTTATACACATTATTCATATCCTAAAGATCATATTTGCATTAAAAGAACTCATTTATTCCTTTAATAAACTAGAATTTCCAAATTTGAACTCAGCACATCAAAACAGTCCCTTCTTTAAGTTTTGACTTCAAATAACTACGTAAACTTATCAAGATATATTCTGGCCAAACTATTTCACAGAAGCATTAATAAGACATCAATAATCATTTTTCATGTTTTATACTTTAACTAATTCGAGCTCTAAAATCCCCAAAATTAAGGAAATAATAAATAATATAAGGTTCCTGCACAGGAGTCTGTCATAGGCAGTATTAGGAAAACAAGCATAACTCAATCTATATTCACTATTTAATCACTCCACTTTCACAAAGGTCAAGATAACACATATATCTACAACTTTCATTCTTTGAGTTTCTTCAAATTCATGCCCTAAAGATATGTAAAAAAGGTCAAATGATACAGATTTAATTTTCCATATTTATTTAGACAGATTTTCGGGTTTGTTTCTTATGGACAATTTGACATAGACAATGAGCTATTTAAGCAATACATTCCTTTAGACAAATGTTTCTATATTTCTTAAGTTTCTAACAACACCAATCTCATGCAGTTTGGTTTAGTATTCTGCAATTTCTACCCAAATTACTACATACTATTCTCATACCATGACAGCACACAATACTCAACTGCAAGCCAAATTTAGAAATTGTTAAGGACAGAATTCAAACTCAGTTCCTGCATGAAAATGGTAGCCATATGTCCCTAGTTTAATCTAAATTAAAAATCATCTCATTTGAATATTTACAGATCAATATATGGCCAAAATACTAATGTCTGTTCAATAAAAACACTCCATCTAATATATTCCAGCACACTTCATCATCATTTTCATCTCTACTTTATCTCCAAACTATCATCCTACTTCTTCTCATTTCAAGAGTACTTTCTTATAACTTCAAATTCTCTATCTATTCCTTACAAATAAACTGTAATTCATAGCTTTCATAACTTCAAATTAAGAACCTATACGTATGAACTCATCTCTCAATTTACTGCACTCATCATTAACAAAATAGGACAGCATAAACATCTCTTCATTTATCAACTTTCCACTCTCATCAAAACCTCATTTAACAAAACTCATAATTTATCACTCATCAAATATACAAAAACAAGATATGATTATGTCCATTTATTCATTCACGATACACATACATTCAACACCATTTATACTTTCAATCAATCTCTAT
>JAOQMS010085416.1:3299-46798 GCA_027563885.1 Erythroxylum longipes | reverse complement strand
AGTTATTAGTTGAGTCCTGTAACCAACTCCAACTAACTAACTAACTGACGTTGTAGATTATTCTTCAATTATATCGTTTTGATTTGATTTGTATGCTTCGTCTTATGTCTTCACTTTGTCTTATGTCCTCGCTTCGTCTTATGACTTCGATTCATCTTACGACTTCACTTCGTCTGATCCGTTTTACACTTTGTCTTAGTCAGCTCTTGAATATCATCTTAATTTGATGATTTATGCTACTTACATTTATCTGCACACTTAACAAACTCATCAAAACTTTTCACACACTTCTTTTACAATTATTATTTGACTTTCATCAATATCAATAGAAGAAGTAAAGTCTCCTTGATGTAAAATGTATTTCCCATTTATAATCATGATTAAAAAGAAAAGCTAGTATAATAGTACATGAAAGGGAGTTTGTTGAATTAATAATGTATGATCGTCATGATCCTTATTAATTTGATAATTTTTTTTGAAAGTAAAGTTAAGTCATTGTCAAAAAAGAATTTCTATAAGTTCTTGGTAACAAAGCTCAACTATATTAGAGTACTTCGCGATAGCTTTGAGGATAAATTACAAGATAATTGCACACCTTTATGTTAACATGTTAGGGAAAGATTATAGTTCAAATTTAAAGATTGGTTTAAAGCATTGCCATTTACCAAAGCTACTATTTGAACTTTGGTGAAGAATCTATTTAGATTAAACCTTATGTCTTGCCATCTCCAAACATTGTTTTGTTTCTTTCTCTCCAAATGTGACGCACGTTCATTCTTATGCCAGCTTTAAAAAGATTTTCATCTGCTCTATGCTTCATTTTGATTAGAGATGCCCACATCATAATTCCTGACCATTCTCTAGCTATGCATTGTATGTTAAAAACTCTTAAAAACTCCCTCCATTATATATTGGAATAAGAACACTAAATAAAAGGTGCTTATGAATTTTATAAAATTTTCCAAATAAAACATAGTCATAACATTTAATTATAAGCTTGATTTTGTCTTTTGTCAGGAGCATTTTAGAATCTGTTAATCGTAGAACAAAGGAGTTTGCAGGATCTATATAAGAATCCCAAATAAAGCCAACATAAGTTACCCTTGTTGAGGATTCGGTTAATAGTTTCTTACAAGAGGAATTAGTAAAATTTAAGGTCTTATCCCGAGTCTAAGAAATGGTGTTAGGATTGTTTATATCAAGAGAACAAGCAAGAAGCAGTTGTATGATTTCCTATAATCCTCTTGTTAAGTAGAATGGCTAGCTTCAATTTTCCTTTACAATGAGATCACAAACCTTAGTGGAGCTTAATACAATTGCTTTCAAAGATTTGAATTCTCTAAGCTTGTATAATGGCCTTAGTGGATGTCAATTATCAAACCAGAATTTTGTTTATTTACCATCTCCAATTCTATGCTTGATGTGAGTTTGCATAAAGTCCCTGCATTGTCAGATTCTTTTGAAAGTGGAAGATTGGTTTGGCTTTACCTAGATTGCTTACTAGTCTTGTACTTGATATAATTAGTAATGATGCCGGAATATATGAATGGGAACTATAGTACATTATGATTGTTTAAATTATTGATTCAATAGATTGCATAATGTCACATCAGTCAATTATGAGGATGTTGAAAATTAATCTTTTAAGTGAATCATATGTTAAAAGGCAGTTAATGGATTTAATAATTTATTAAAGGGCCTTTGAGCTTTTAGCCCATTATGATGGGAAGTTTTAAAATTGGCTAATGGTTATTAGTTTTTAAGGTGTTTTAGGAATTTTTCTCTACCTAGGCAAATCCTTTATGATATACTAGATTTGGCTCAGCTTATACAGTAACCATCCTAACTCTACCATATTTTTAGATTCATTTATTGTGGAATAATCACAAACACTTTTTTTTATTGTGGATCTACTACCACAAATTCAATGAGTAATCTTAGCATTCAATCTGTATTCTTGAATAATCTCATTTTTCAATTCATAACAAAGTGAAGATTAATGTTATACTAAATTCAAACGAATTGGAATTATTCATTATTCATTAGTCATTTTTATTTCTTTTTAAATATTTATTCTAAATAACAATTCCATTAGTTTTTATTTTATTCATTAATATTACATTATTGATTATTTTATTCATTAATATTGATTTATTCTAAATAATACTTCCATTAGTTATTATTATTGATTAATAAAAATTACTGATTACTAAAATGGGAAAATAAAATGGAGCACCTAACAACGTATCTTCATAGAGCAAGAGAGGAGGTCAAATTGAAATTGTTGTTCCATAAAAAGTTTTATAGTTTACGTTTGAAAATCGATTATGCGTTACTGAGCAATAGAAAAAATGTTGATATTCAAAAAATCTAGCTTTATATTGGAATAAAATTATGAATATTAGTAAACATACATAAGTTCCACAAATTTCTCAATTTTGTCATGTTTTATGAAAAATTATGCTTACAATATTAACTAACATTTTTGTCATGTTAGTGACATGTATGTTACAATTGTCACGTGTGAAATTAATATTTAAAATAAAATTAATAATAAAATAACAATAGGATAACATATTCTGTAGTGCTAATTTTTTAAAAATTTATTTTAGTATAAATCTTTTAACAACAAGACATATGTGGATTGACTGGTGACTTATGACTCGTAAATATACTAATGACCTAACAATTTTCTCTAAATTAACCTAAAACTTATTGCAAAAAATCACATAAACGGCTTGTTGCACTATTCCACCATGCACTTCACTTCCTTTGGGTGGCTGGTTGGCTACCTTTCAGTAACTCTGTCGCCATACCCTAACTCAATGGATCACTCATGCAAAAATTACTTACTGATCCGAATTGCCCTTATCATAAGCTTCATTAGGAACCTTCATTTTGCTTTACCTTTATAATAGAACGGGGGTTAGAAGTCCACAAAACAAAGTATGAACAATTAAGTAAATCGTGTTGTAGAGAATTGAGAGAACTTGATATCAAAACATAAAGTTTAAAGTGTTCTAGGCATGTTGGACACTATCCTTAAAGTGTTATTTGCCTCCATTATACATGCAAACTGGGTTAAAGGAAAATTCCTTATTGGATACAAAGAACATATGAACATTCAAGTTGTAAGAGTATGAATGTTCTTCAAGAAATATGAATGCAGGGATTGTGTTGGAAAAAGTTGTTAAAAACAAAACATTTTTAATCTTGCCTAAAACTCATATATATATAGATTTTTTAGAACAGTCATGCTTGTTCGCTATCAGTCACAACTTTTGGAAAGGAAACAACCCTTCAAAATAGTCATGTTTGTTCACTACAAGTCATAACTCTTGGAAAGAAGCAATCCTTCAGAACAGTCACCTCTATTTACTATAAGTCACAACTCTTGGAAAGGAAGCAACTCTTTAAAATAGTCACGTCTAAAGATGGCAGTGGGTTTTCAACCTGATTAATATCTGCACTACTCGACCCGAAAAATGGACATGGAATTTTAAATGGATGTGGATATGGATTTGGATATGAGTCTAGTAATAACCCGAACCGATGGATACCATATCCTGCCCATTTTTTATTAACTCTATTTTTATGTTTTTTTAATATTTATGGTTAAATATAATAAAATATTAATATTTTATGAGAAGAAATAGCTTTAAGATCCCCACTTTACTCCTCAGTCCTCACCTTTTTCATCATATTTTATTTTCTTATAAGATGATAATAATGCAAATGATATGGAGATGGAGTTTTGAATGTTGTGGAGTTCACGTAAAGACAATTTGAAGCTTTAGATATTTTGGTCTTTGTTCCAGTTTTTGATTGTGAAAAATATATATTGTCTTTGCACTAAACATTATGATTTTTATTATTCCATTTTATGGTTTTTTAAGACATACAAATCAAAATCTTGACTTATTATTATTAAACTAATTTTGATATGGAGCGTTCGTAAAAATCTGTTCTTTATATTTTCTATTTAGAAGTTATATTTTTATGTGCTATACAACCCGATGGATATCCAAAAACCCAAACAATCCAATGGATTTAGATATGGGTAGTAAATTGTAAAAACCGATAGATATGGATATGGATATGGATATGAGTTGAGTCATAAAAAATGGATATGGATATGGGTTGAGTAATACCCAAACCGAACCCTACCCATTGCCATCCCTATCACGTTTGTTCACTACAAGGTATAACTCTTAGAAAGAAAGCAACCCTTCATTTCTATATTTGTCTTTAACTACTTATATAACAAACTAATTTCCAACAGTCTCCCACTTAGTTTGTGACATAAGAAAAATCATAACACAAATAAGAAATCATGCCTAAAGGATGGTAGGTTTCGCCTTAAACCATCCTATAGTACAAACATATCACAAAATCCAAAGGAAATGATTGGTGGCTCATTGCTTAAACCATCATTCACAAAGGTTCAGACATGTTGCACACATGAACCCTTTTAGCATTTAGTTAATTAATATTACAATTTTAGCACTATTACTGGCCATGTGCTTATCCTAGTTCATAATCGTATACAAAAGATTACCTTAAACTCTTGCTAGAAGCAGCACCACTTCTGTAACATAGCACTGTCATAGAGCATATACCCAACATACCGAAGGATATTTGGAAACATACTCTATGAACCAATAATCATGTTGCTCCATTTTTATTCACAAACATATACATTCTCAAATGTCATTACTTTACCAAAGTTCATATGTACAATATACAAAAGTTGAGGGATACAATCTTTGATACAATATAACTAACACATTTTCAGGTACAACTGATTTTGACACTGACCCAAATTCGAATACAGAAGTTACTTCAACTAGACTAGTTAGATTTTTCCTGAACCTAAAAGACAATGCTGCAATTTTGATGAGTTTTACGAACTCAGTGAGTGAACTGTCATCGATGTGTTCACTCAAAATAGAACACATATATATCAATGAATAACATTCAACTCAATCAAAGTAATGCTTCATTCAGAGATATAACTTATATTCTACAATTTGCATCATAATAAAATAAGCATTTAAAAATACAATCACTTTTTAAGTCATTCCAAAAGTACATTCTGAATGTAAGAATATCATATAATCATTTTAGAACATAACACTCATTTATCACAATTCTTCATATCACCATCAAAGTTATAAGCATTTCTCAATATCAACACAACATATTTCAACATTCATTTGCAATCAATATCATGAACACATTTAAAGATACAAATGCAAAAGCAATTGAGAATCATTCTATTTTAACTTTGTTGTGACTAAGTACCTATTTCACTATTCCATATTCGTTGTGGATATCGGGCTCATTAGTCGTTGAGCCTAAGGCTCTAATGTGCATAACTGAGCTTAAATCTCTTTTCACGTTGGCTACTCCGGTCACAACTCCTTTATGTGAATATGCATCATGTAATGGAGTATCATAGTTCATATAATATATCATCAATCACTTTCAGTCAATAAGCACATTCAATTTTCACAGTTCATCAGATCTAAGTCTGGAATTCAACAAATAGTTTAACATTCAATTTCCTTATTCACATTCAAATCATAAACACTCCCAATATAGTCCCAAATATCGAACTCTTTAGACAATCAATTGTCCGGAATCAGTAATATCAAAATTATATTAATATCAATTCAATATAGAGGAATTAAGTTTAATCAATACAATTTGAACAGAACACATTACCAATCGAAATCTCACATCTAGGTTACCTACTATACTTACAATTCCAACAGAAGCATAAATATTTGCGTTTACATAACTACTTATAGTACACTTCAGATAGCTATTGCCTCGACGTGTCAGCAATGTGTGGATGGTGTCGATCAATGTATGCCTCTAAATCAAACAATAAACATATGTACATATTACTAATTGATCAATCAAATTAATGCTGAAAGTTACACATGCATATGTATTATGTTTAATGCATGCTCAATTGATTATCTTGGGTATGAAATCTTATTCACAAATCATACTTATAACTTCATTATGGTTTGTGCATCATCTAGTTTGCAATTAGTTTTATGCCTTAATACACTTGATCACTTTCAATTTATCACTAACACATTTATCACTCTTTTTCCTAGGATTATAAACTCACACAATTTCCTAGTTCTCATTTAATCACTCCTAATTCATCACTTACATACTTTGAATCACATTACATCATGAGAACATCTTTATATCATTATCAACTCAGATTTTACACTTATCCTTGAACATTTTTCATGATCAAAAAGCTCCTTATACTACAGACACAATTGGTACTTTACATATAAAATTGTCACGTTTTATGCTTTGACTAATTCGAGCTCTAAAGTCCCCAAGAATTAGGAAATAATATGAGGTTTCTACACAGGGGTCTATCACAGGCAATATTAGGAAAACAAATATAACTCAAGTTCTCGTAACTATTTTATCAAGGAACTTTCACATAGGTCTAGTTAAGACGTATATTTACAACTTTCATTCTTTAAGTTTCTTCAAATTCATGCCCTAAGGATATTTAAAATAGGTCAAAATAAGAAGATGAAATTGAAACCAAAATTTCGACCTACAACTCTAATTTTCTAGATTTTTCTCAAGATAGATTTTCGGGTTAGTTTGGCATAGCCATTTTGACATAGAAAATGAGGTATTTAGGCAATAAAATCTCCTAAAAATGTTCCTATATGTCTTAGGTTTCTAAAGAAATCAATTTCATGCAGTTTGGTTCAGTATTCTGTGAGTTATACCTAAAATACTACAGATTGTTCTCACACCATGACAACACCCAGTACTCAACTTAAAGAAATATTTCGAAACCATTAGAGGTAGAATTAAATTTCGATTCCTTCATAAAAATTATATCCATACGTCTATAGTTTAATCTTAATTAAAAATCATCCCATTTGGATATCTAAAGATCAGGATATGGTTAAAATACTGATGCATGTTCAGTGGAAACTTTACAGCTAACATATTCCAGCACACCTTAAACACTATTATCACAACTAATCCATCCTTACATAATCACCGAAATCTTATTATTAAAGAAAACCAGAAAGAAAAACATGTTAATTACTTGTTTAGATAAAAAACTCCTCAATCTTCAAGCTAACTATCCCTCCAATTAAGCAAGGACAAGGTATATTCTAAGAACAAGATGAAGACAACTAGATTTTGGAGTAGCAAGGTGTAAGATTTTGGGCAAAACTCAAAGTGCAAGGGTTATGTGTGTGAGTCGGTGGTGAGGAAGATAGAGAGGCTAAATGTAACAAGAAAAAAAGCAAAATAGTCTTTCAAGTGTGGGAAAATCGTGGGTGTAGGTGTATGGTGAGAATATGGACAATTGGCACGACACTTGTCATGCTAAGATCCAAGCCATATGTCTCATCCTTAAACTACCAATTGTCACTTAATGTTTGGTCCATTTGTCACTCAACTATACCACCATTTGTTACTCATTTATTCTAGCCATTTGTCAGCCAATTAGTTAGTCATTTGTCACTCATAGTCAATGACATGTGTCACCATTCCATTAGTCCATATGTCACCATTCCGTTAGTCTATATGTCACCACTCTATTGGTCCATATGTTATCCTTCTATTGGTCCATATGTTACTATTCTATTGGTCGATGTGTCACTTACTTTAGGCTCACATTTCACTCATTTAAGATTCCATGTGTTACTACTTGTAAGGCTACACATGTCACTAATTGTAAGGCTCCACATGTCACCAATTGTAAAGCTACACATTTCACCACTCTATTGCTCCACATGTCACAAGTCTAAGGTCCCATTTGTCACAAATTTAAAGGGCCACTTTTCACAATTATACTCAAGCCATTTTTCATCCATTTAACTAAGCCTAATCCACCTAAATTCCTATGTATCAATTTGTCTTACTCTTTAACAATTTTCTTAGACTAGATGCACATATCACCTTATCAATTACTCAATTATAACAATAAATTCGCAAGTCACTAATTATAATCCATCAATTCATGTTATTGGTAAATCAAAATGTAAAACATTGGTCATGCACATTTATATCAAATTCATTTTCGTTCCATACCCTGGAATATGTCAATTAAGTGCATATACTATCTTGCAACATTTTCTAAATCATGATTCATATGTGTATACGAATATTATGCATGTGAATGAAATGAACCTCTTAAATTCTTAAATGAAATAACTCATGTGACTCAATCTAATAATTTAATCTGTTAACAATTTTAGGAGATAGGATATTACAACTTCTAATGATCATAGAGGTGAAACGTATTCTAGTTATGTTTACATAAGCATAAACAAGAACTCAAGAATAATTTCATTAAGAGATTTCTCTCAACCTTCTCACTTAAGAGTAATAAATTGTAGCACTAATTATTTGGAATGGGTTACACAATCTTAGTGCTCACAACCACAAAACAACTTGTTACTACCCTTTAAACCTTACAATCTAGGAGTAGTACTAGAAAAAGGTTGGGTTACCATTCTTAGTGATTTTTGATTAAAAGGTTTTAATCTCATTTTAGATGTTGTCCAGCTAACTAAATCTCTTATAAGAGGTTTAGTAAAAGGATCTGTCAAAGTGTTATATATCCTTACGTAAACAATTGAGATGACATCTCTATTTATCATTTCTCTAATAAATGCATATCTTAAGCTTATACATCTAGATTTATCATTGCACACTTTGTTCAATGCTCTAGACATAGTAGACTCATTATCATAATGTAAGGTTATCATAGGCATAGGACAAGGCCAAATATCTTTATCCAATAAAAAATCCCTTAGCTACTCAGCCTCCTTACAAACAGAATATAGAGCTATAAATTCAGCTTCCATGGTAGAATGAGTAATCACCATTTGTTTCCTTAAAGCCTAAGAAACAAATCCACCACCAAGAAAGAATATCTAACCACTTGTGGGTTTTTAGTCACTAATACTAGTAATCTAACTAGAATAAGAAATTCCTCCAAGAACATTTGGAAAGCTATTATAAAAGAGTCCAAAATCTTTTGTCTTCTTAAGATATCTTAGCACTCTTGTAATAGCTTGCCAATGTTCTTGGCTAGGACTTTTAGTGTATCTAACTAGTCTACATACTGAGTATGAAATATTCGGTCTAGTTTAACTCATTGCATATATTAGACTTCCAATTATACTAGCATATTCAAGTTGTGCAATTGGACTACCTTCATTCTCATGCAACTTAAAGTTAGGATCAAAAGGAGTACTTACCTCTTTCACATTCAAATGTTGATATTTCTTCAAGATTTGCTTAACATAATATGATTGAGAGAGTGCAAAACCCCCCACTATGTTTCTTAACTTTAATGCCTAAGATAGTATCTACTTCCCCGAGATCCTTCATCTTCAATTTAGAAGAAAGATATTTCTTAGTTTCAATGACACCTTTATATGTAGGACTAACAATGAGCATATCATCTACATAGAGACAAATGATCACTCCATACTCTTCATTGAATTTAGAATAAATGCACTTATCAACATTATTATATCTAAATCTATATGAGAGTAAAACATATTCAAATTTCTCATGCCATTGCTTAAGTGCCTGTCTTAAGTCATATAATGACTTGACTAGCTTACATACTTTAAAGCCTTCCGAGTGTTCCATAGACACTTGTTCATCTAGATCACCATTTAAGAATGTTGTCGTTACATTTATTTGGTTTACATGAAGGCTATAAATCGAACCTAAAGCCAAGAGTGCTCTTACCAATGTAATTCTAGCAACTGGTGCATATGTGTCAAATTAATCAATTCCTTCTTTTTGCTTAAAACCTTTAGCTACTAGCCTTGCTTTATAAGTTAGAATAGTACCATCTGTGGAATATTTCCTTTCAAATACCCACTTAAACCAATTGGTTTGTACCTATGAGGTAAATCAACTAGAACCCAAGTATTGTTAGACAATATTGAGTTCATTTCATCATTTACCGCTTCTCTCCAAAATGCCATATCCCTTGATTTCATTATTTCACTAACAATTTTGGGATCTTCCTCTACACTTAATAAAACTGGAGTTTTAATTAGTAACGTATCCCTGTTGCCTTCAACTAAGAAAACAATAGCTTGTGAAGAAATAAAATCTAAAGGTAGATATTTTTCCTTCCTTTGATGTCGACTCCTCCTAGGTTCACTTAGAGCGTCTACACTCAATCTTTTTAACACACTTGAGAGTTTAACACTTGGAGAAGGGGTAGGTCCATTTGGTGGATCCTTATTTACCATTGAGTCTTTAAGAATCAAATCCTCAAAGAACTCAACATCGCTTGATTATACAATTACATTAGAGTCGCTTTCTAGTAGCCTATAAGCTCTAGAATTTTCTGCATAGAGCAAAAACACACTTTTAAGTGCTCTTGGTCCTAACTTTGTTCTTTTGTTTTCAGGGACTCTATAATATGTGCGACACATCCCCAAACTTTCAAATATGATAAGTTTGGCTTCCTTCCTTTCCATACTTCATATGGAGACACTTTAGTCTTTAAGGATGGAATTCAATTATGCAAATGACATGCACCCAACAAAGCCTCATCCCACAAGTTTTTTTTGCAAAGCCGAACTCAACAACATAGAATTAACTACATCTAACAGAGTTTTATTTTTTCCTTTTAGCCAAACCATTTTGCTGGGGAGTATATGGTGCACTAGTTTGCTTATATTTTATATTTTAATTAATTACATTTTAATTAATTATAGTTTAATTATATTTAATTAAAAAATTAACAAATATTAGTGTTTGTGAGAATCAAAACCATTCCTGCCACATATGGGGGGTATGGACTATTACCTAGAACTGGGGAATGAAAAAACTATTCAATCAACCATAATAAATAACCAACCATTACCATTGATTCCTTTCCCGTTGATTTATTCTCATATCCCTTAACCAAACACCCCCTTAATAGATTGAGCCAATGTTTTAAAAAACAGTCCGGACATCAAACTGGTCAAAAGAAAGGTTTAAGGTTTAGAGGTTTAACCGATAGTGAATCACTATAAAATCGGTATATAATAAATAAGAAGTAATCTATCAAGAACAAAATGACCGATTGATTATTAAAACACAAAAAAGGTACTTGATAGATCAAGCATCAACACAGCCACAAGAGAAATGAATGTTCATCACCCATTTTAGGAGATGAGTAAAAACTAATACTTCCTGAGAACTGAGTTGTCTCAATATAGTAACAACCTGTCATGGATATGCCTCAAGAAATATTCAGCTAACGATCCAAGTCTACTTTATAGGTTCGCCAACCTTCTGCAATAGAGAAGAAGGCATAGAATAAAGTAAACAATTTGAATGACAATGCCTCAAGCTTTGCTAAAGTAACCCTGTTATTTTCAATACTATAGGAATTAACTTAGTTTTCTATAAATTTCACAATGCGATCCAATTCAAATGGAGTATTTTTGTTATTGAACCAAATAAATGGTAAAAATATTTTGTGCTCGCGTATTATTTTACTATGTTGCTCTCCAAATCCACGAGTTGAGAATAGAGGAATCAAAGCCTAATTACAATGTTTAGCTTAAACATTCTACCCAGCACAAAATCCAAAAAGGCCCTCTAATAACGAAATTGACTATAAAAATGTTTGAAGATCAAACAATCGGTAAAATACTAATGCCTGTAAATAACATAAATGTATTCTCATTTAACTTCTAAATCATCCTAAAAAATGCAGCAAAAAAGAAGGACAATGAAACCAATCTTAACTACGTTCGCAAAGTTGAACTGCTCAACTGTTTCCCCGGTTGGTTAAGTTTTTCCCAAGGCTAAGTAGGTTATAACAATAAAAGGTACAAGAATCTACACTTGGATCTTTTCATTTTCTATAAGAAATGAGATTTGATTTCTAATTTGGTAAGAACAAACTAAAGGGCCAAGCTAAAGCAAAGAGAAAAAACACGAATTAGGGTAAGAAAAATGTTCAAGCCAAAAATAACAGAACAACAAACAAGCAACGGAGAAAATAAAATGAAAAAAATGAAGAGAAGAAAATGAGAAAAAAAGCAAAAATAGAAAAAGAAAAATAGCTACGGACCAACAACTTAGAAATAGCAAACTCGAAATGAGAAACAACAAATGAGAAAGCCATAAAAGGAAGATCTTGAACACAGATGGACCAAAAGGCAAACACTTAGAACTTCACAGCTAAAAACCCACCAAATAAAATATGTTTGGAAGCAAGAAAAAGAGAAAATCTATCAAAATAGAGGAACTCATAAATCAAATGAGAAATTTGAAGCAAGTAACCAAAAGGGATAGCGGGTTCATAATTAGGTCATCCAAACTCTGGATCTTTCATATAGACACAAATAAGAATATATAAACAATGTCATTTTGTATGCGTAACTGTTAACTTAAAGATTATACTTTAGAGCACTCTTTACTAACAAAACCCAAGTAGTGAGCTCGATTTATACATTTACGGAGGTAGTGAGAGATGGTGAAGGGAATATTAGAAGATGGTGAAGAGAAGGCGGTGAAGAGGAGAAGAGAAGCCCGAGGCTTCGACGAAATTAAACTTGGAAGTAGCCTTTAGTTATATCTAGAGTTTTGTACAGTGCTAGACCGGTTGGACCAGTTCACTGATAAACTGGCTGGTTTTAATACATAGAGGTTATTAGGTGAAACTAAACTGGACCACTGGCCGGTTTAAACTTTTTTTAGTCGGACCAACCGGTCCGGTCTAGTTTCTAAAACCTTAGATTGAGCAGAAAGTTTATGACATTCATGAGGAGGCAAATGAACAAAACATACAAAAACAAATGTATACAAATGTCAATAGTCAGGATATTGATGATTAAGACTATAATAAGGAGAATCAAGATGTAGAGTTTTGGAAGACAATCTGTTAATGAAATAAACGACTGTAGTAAAGCTTTGACCCAAAAAGTAGGTGGACTTGAAGATTCAAGTAACAAAGTTTAGGCTACTTCTAAGAGATGACGATTCTTTTGTTCCACCAAACCATTTTGTTGAGGCGTATGCGGATATGAACATTATGAGAGAATAGCTTTTTGATTTAAAAATTTATAAAAGGCATTAAAGGTGAGCTTGCATAAAAAGGTGTTGTTCTTCACGAATTAATTCACCAAAACACTCATCCAAGGTGGGAGGAGGATGACGATTCATTAGATTAGAACTAGCATTCTCAAAATATGATCTTAACTTCATTAGGAATTGATAATGCTTACTAATTTAATAAGCAACCAATATATTAGACAGAGAATCATGGGACATAGTAGCAAAAACAATGTCAGAAAATTTAGTCCATATATTCTGAAAACCAGAAAAATACTCTTAGATAGACTGACTTCCCTGAATATAATTTGCAATCTTGCACTCCAATTGAAATCTTCTAGCTGAATTCCTTTGATAATAAACCTTTTTTTAGATATTCCCATATAGCTTTAGCAGTTTTGTATGGGCATAAATTAAGAATAATTTGAGAATCACAAAACTTATAATCTAGGACATCACTTAAGCATCCCTAATTTTCCATTAAGCCAATTGAGTAGCATTTGTTAGAGTTGGAATAGTCCCATCGATATGTCCTCATAGCTCCTTTCCAGTAACATACAATTGGAATTGAAATTCCTATGTTGCATAATTCTTTCCTATAAACTTAACACAAAATTCAAAGTCAGATTTGTCTCCATCCATTTCAAAAAAACATCGAAACAAGTCACAAATGAACAAGAAATTTCTGAAACATCTATACCAAATACCCAAGCAGATATTGCAACCAAAAAATAACAAGATGCTTCCACAAAATACTAAAATCATGCTTCTAAATGAGTAGCTTGATACCAAGATAGACTTGATAGAAAAAAGAGAGAAATTTTGGTTGAATACCCGATGATATTCTCTCAAATTTTATTTAAATAAATAGATGAATATACAGCCTGATTATAGCTATAACTGTAAAATCTAAAGAATGATTATCGGCACTATTATAAGTTGATTTACCTCTAATTATAGTTATACAATATAAGCAAATATACAATAGTTATAACAAAATAAGTGTTATCTATATATGGTAACATTCTAGAGCTTGAGAGCAGAGGAAACATCACTTGCTAGATATGGAGAATTTTAAGGATTCTTTGGTACCCAACCTCCAAATAATAATAAGCCATAGGATGAATGTGTTGGAGGTGATAAAAGAGGAGTCTGGGTTAAGATTAATCTAATAACATCTGAAGAGAGGCCCCTTTTGTGAAATTCTTTACAGGAACTGGTAGAGAACTTCAACTTCTTATCAGGCAACCAAAATACTAAATCCTAAAGTGAGGAATTAGGGGGATAAAGAGGCAAGTTTGTTGTAAGCTCTGAAGATTCTCTAGTAGAATGAGCAATCCATATCCATATGTTATTTCTAATAAGAACTTGCACCTTCGTATCCTTAAATATAATAGATTTGAGACACTGAAATTATCTAATCTTGGTCAATGGTCCAGTATCTAGCTAATTGTCGTACCAAAAGAAAGTGTTCTTACTAGCCCTTACTTTGTGCTTAATGGAGAGTTGAATAAACTCGCTCGTGACCAAGGTCCAAGAAACACTAAAGGAAGCCTAGAGGGACTAGACAATTGTTCT
Organism: Erythroxylum longipes; assembly: GCA_027563885.1. Taxonomy (NCBI): domain Eukaryota; kingdom Viridiplantae; phylum Streptophyta; class Magnoliopsida; order Malpighiales; family Erythroxylaceae; genus Erythroxylum; species Erythroxylum longipes. Next base: position 32,119 of record JAOQMS010085416.1, on the reverse strand, counting down.
TTTTTAAGAAGTATTTGTGCATCCATCTTAACTATAGTGGTTATTTATCCGCACGTACCTGCCACAATGTTTTCACTAATTGGACTTTACTTATCAATTTGATGGAGCAAATGCCTAAGCCTCCACTATCCTTAGGCAGACAAACACCCGACCATTTCACTTTTCGAATTTTTGATGAGTTGTTAGCACCACTTCAAAGAAAGTCTCGATGAAGTTTGTCCATAGTTTTCATGATCTCCTTTGGAACACCAATAATTATGGAGATCAGACAAGATGAAAATGAAAAGCTGCAATCTGCTACCATATTAAAGAGTTTTATCGGTCCACTTATTGATCCTCTTGTGAATGGAATCAAGAAAAAGGGAACAATCCAGGAATGTGAGCTGGTAGAGATTTAAAATCCTTAGATATTTAAAACGGAGTCGCTAAATTGTTAGTCTAGTAGAAGAACCAAGAGAAGCAATATCTTTGTTAACACCAACAGACGGAAAAATTGAGCTCTTGTTTGGGTTAAAGTCCAAACCGTATATAGACTTGAATGTTTCCAAAGAATTAAACATCAGTTTGATGAATTCAGGATTTGCACCATAGAAAAGTAAAAACTCATCAATGAAAGAAAGCTTGAAAATGCCTAGCTTACCACATTTGTTAGAAGATTTACCTCAAATTTGTAATTAAATGCTTTAAAATTTCATAGCAATTAAGATTAATGATTTAAAATGATTTGTATACAATACTAGGTTTATATGTTAATATTTTATAAATTTGAATTAAAGGTAAAATTCCACTTTAAATATAAACCACTCATTTTTTAAATAAAAAATTATGAAATTTAATATAACGTTAGAATATACCCTAATATAATGTTGAACTTTTCATAAATATCTAATTATGTGAGCATTTTCATATATCCATTTTCACGATTAAGGAATTAAGTTTCATTAAGTTTTTTCACATCAACTAAAAACTAAAAGATTCGTTTATATATATAAATGAACTTATAAAATATGTCTAATATGCCAACTTTCTAGTTTAACTCATCTTTATATATAAATTCATATATTTTTCAAATATAAAATTATGAAATGTGATACATATGGAACATGATTTGTTGAAACAAAAGTCATGTAAGGTTATATTTTATTACATCACGTCTTCACCGGTCCAATTCCATTTCCTTATGAATCATTGTTCGTACATATCTCTCTCCTTCACCTCCTTAGATTATCCTATTACATTAGCTATATAAAGTTCAAACAAAATTGTATCTTTTGATTAATATAGTAACTCATTTTGTATCATTACATCTCAACTATGAGATATATCTTAAATTTAGGTGAAAATAAAATTATATTGACATAGATATCTATAAAATAGAACTTCATTGACATTAAACATTTGTAGAAATAGAAATTCGTTGATCTTAGACTTCTTTAAATATAAATATTTATTATAATTAAACTTTTTACATGTAACGCTAATTTGTAAATGCATGAATTTCAAAGTTATCATTGCACAACTTGAGAGATTGATGTCTCTCCTTTGTCTGAAGGAAATAAAAGAGATATGATCATAAGGCGGAGTAACAAATTCTTAGCCATGGAAACACTTCCTATTTCAACATCCATGAAAATCCATTTACTTTTCACCTTTGGCTTTCATGATGTCTTTTACGTGCATTCTATTGAGAAACTAACAGTGATCTAATCATAGACACAAAGAAAAAATCAATTTTTTGTAGTTTTTATATTAAATCTTAATAATTGAATAACTTGAAAAATATTAATCGTAAAAGTTAATTTAATTGAACCTTAATCGAATTTCTGCAAAACTTCTTCTCAAGGTTTTAAACACAAGTTGTCGTACTATCTAGACTCTAATGGTTTCCACAGAGCAGAGAAATAGAACTCAACTTTTGAGAGGTGAAAGTAAGAATGCTAACTCTGTTATGTCTTCTTCCTATTTATAGAGAAAGACAAAAGAGTTTCACTCTTATCAAAATTAAACTTCCTAATGATAATTAAAATCTAAATTTAATTATAATTATAATCTAATTTTAATAAAATCAAATATCTCATATTTTATTTCTAAAATTTCTCAAACTTATTAGTTTCCTAATATGTTGACAATGATTGTAAATTATTATTCTAATTCATAATTAGATAATTAAAGATAAATTAATCAAATATCTCATATTTTATTCCTAAAATTTCTCAAACTTGTTAGGTTCCTAATATGTTGATGATTGTAAATTATTATTCAATTTTATAATTAGAATTTGAAAAATTAAAACTTCTTTTTAGTTTATTTTTAATTATCTAATTAAAAATTTATAATCAGGCAAGATTAATCTTTAGAAACATTTCATGACTACCCAAATATTAAGAATGTTAAAGTGGTTTGTCTTAACATGTCCATGTATAGTTAGAATATATAATTTAATCCTTTTATCATCCAATGTTTCAATTGGAAATAAAGTATGATTTTGGTGTCAACTCTTTTAATCCAATCACATTCATTCTTGCTGATTAGTAATTGATTTATAGCTGATATTTGAAAACACCTTTTCAATTCTTAATTCACTTTGCCAAAGAATTCCTTGAATCACTACTAATTAACAATAGTGGAACATTATTTCTAATTCACTTAAAGTAACAAATTTTTTATTGACTTATTTAACTATCTCCGTACGATTCATGTTATATCTAAGCATCACCGATTAAGTTACCCTAAATAGAATAGGCCATAAGTAGCATCAAAATATAGCAATTCTCATATGAAATACTTTAATATCTTAAGTTTAAAGATCAATTATACAACTATCATAATGAAAAAATCTATAAATCACATAAGTAATATTCTATTTAGGATCCTCATAATCATGTCAGTTTAGTGAAATAATTCTCTAATAAGTACTCACATGTTTGTTTAAGTATCTTTATACTTTAATATATGAGATCAATTACTTTCTTTGTATCGATGAAACTACAAATAGGAAGAATTTAAGAATAATATATAAATACAAATTGAATATTATAATTATAATCTTATCATAATTTCAGTTATATAATAATTATTCCATGAATTTTACCTTTAGTATGAAAATATCAAATATAATTAACAAAATACATAAAGACAAATAATGCCTTTATTAATTAAAATAATAATGTTATACATAATATTGCAACAATCTGATTGACTGTAAGAGTATAAAGTAACAATCTCTCATTTGTACTAAAGGCAATCACCTATGTAGCTAATGTCATATCCATCCATATGTCAATCATGTCTCTTTTGAGACAATAGCTTAATAAGAGCACTTATAAGATTCTCTTTTGTAGAAACTCATCCTAAAGTTATGTCTTTTTGCTCTGCTATTTCTCTAATCAGGCGAAACTTCCTGCGTACATGTTTAGACTATTAATGGGATCTTGGTTCCTTTTCCTATGCAACGGTACCATTGTTATCACAGTATAATATTATTGGCCTAATAATGATAGAAACCATTATGAGTCTGATGATGAACTGCTTCTTTTACGTCTTTAAAACTAGCATTTGAATACCTTTCAACTCTTAGCTCCTCTATAGACCAAGAAAACATCATTAGTCCTTCTCAAGTACTTTAAGATATTTTTCACAACTATCGAATGACCATCATTGGGATTGTTTTAAATATGCTAGTTATGCTTTAAAAATAAGAGACATCTAGTCTAGTATATAACATCACATATATGATTGATCCAATAACTAAAGCATATGGAACACAATCAATTTTATTTATCGCTTTCTATGTCTTTGGATACATACCTTTTAAGAGAGAAATTCCATATAACCAAGGTAAGAATTCCCTATTGGAATTCTCCATGCTAAAACTCTTTAGTACTTTATCTATGTACAAGATTTGCGATAAGCCAAGTAACCTTTATGATCTATCTCTATAGCTTTTGGTAGAATTAAATCAGTGCCCCTAATTTAGTTCCTAAATTCTTCCAATCAGAAAACATAATATAAGGAATTCAGAATCAATCCCATAAGAAATTCTAGCTTGCTAATTGTTACGAAAGAAAATAATTAATGGAGGGGGTTGTGAAATTTTGTAATAAGGAAAATGAAGGCAAAAACAAAATGAGAATATTTAATAAAGGAACCTTAGTGTATGGTTGTTTCAACCCTTTAAAACTACAATTGATCATTGGCAAAAAAATAATTAATTTACTAATCATATATTCAATGTAAGATTAATATCTATTTTTTCTTATGATTATTTAATGCATAACACGTAATTCAATTAACACTTTTTACTTAAAATCTTATATATGATCTAAAATTTAATTAAACAATAACTTTAAGAAAAGAAAGATCATCAAAGCAAGATAACATAACATATGTGATTGCATTTAATCTAGTTGAATGATTTTCCTAAGAGAATAATTAATGATGCAGTAAATTAAAACTCCTAGTTGCTACAAATGATTAAATGAATTGAACTTTTATGTATTCAATATTTAGTCTAGAAAGATGATATTTTCAATTAATAACTAATTGTGCACCTTAGAAATCAATAAAAATGATCATAAAAATGAAGCACGGAAAAATCAATATAATATATGAATAAATGAAATACTCCATAATAAGACCTAATTGCTTATTCTTCAAAGTTTCAAAAGGGATTCTAATTGGACTTTTTAGGACTTAAGGCCAATGTAGAACTAAGTGTAAGTGCATGATATAACTATAGCTAATATCGACAAGCACGGGTCGATTCCACGAAGACAGTGCTTACAAGTAATTACCTTTCTCCTATTATCTAGCTTAAGGATTGATTTTGGATTTTAATAAAGAAAATTAAAATTCAAACAATTAAAATAAAGTAGGTCGAAATATTGAACATAAAGATGAAAGAAGTCACTTAGAATATAATCAATATCAATAATTAGTGTCTAAGTTATGAATCCCCTAAAGCGCTTAAATGATTAACCTTTTATTATGCAATTATTTTATTAACTATTGGATCATGGAAATTCCTATCATCTGCTAATAATTCACTTAAGATTACTAATACTAATCTAATTATTAACCAATATTATTCAGGTTAAAGGTACAAAAATTATTTTACTTTTTGAAAAAAAAGGTTCTAAGATTACTTTACCAATTTCTGAATTCAACTATTAGGTTTGACCCTAATCCAGCGGATTTATTTCAACCTATCTTTAGGTTTGCAATCAATTTCTTTCAATTACAGTAGATCTGTGAAATCAAATTATGCACTAATATTCCAGATCTATTAGAACATATATTAAACATGTAATTGAATCATAATATATCAATCAAAACAATTGTACTAAATAAAAGAATCAAAATATATTGTACCACAAAAAAGGATTCATCTTACGGAGACATTAAAGATGTTTAGTTACATATGACAGAAAAAGAAATCAAACATAAATAGAAAACAAAATGAATAGGAAACAAAAAGTTCATAATTCTAAATCTCCCTTTCTCTTTTATCGAATGTTCTTACAAGTTTGGGGTTGATGTTGTAATCTATTGGATCTTTTGATGATTTCTTCATGTTTTCCACTTTTCTAGATCAATATTGTCCCTTACAGATGTTTTGCACATCTGGACATGTCTCCAAAAATCTACCTCCTTCTTTTGCCTCTGATCACTTCTTTTTATAGCGAATTCTAGGGTTTTTTGGATATATATTGTATGATACACAGTCGTGTATCAAATCATTTATCTCTAAAAAACTTAAAATTATGGCTTCATATGTTTTGAGAGACTTACATGGCCATATACACAGCTGTGTATCTCCTAATTGCTTCAAATCTTCATTGTATATCATAATTTCACCTAAATTCCTCTCCTTTTGGTCCACAAAGGCAATTATCACTTATGAATGCACTTGGAGAAAATTAAGTACCAAATATAAAATACAAGTATAAAATATCAAGCAAAAATACATCATATGGTATAAATGTGATTAAATATGCATCTATCAAATATCCCTAAACTTAAGCTTTTACTTGTCCTCAAGCAAACCATAATCAAGATTATCAATTTTACAACACCAATCCATCATTAATCTCAACCTGTCTATTCATACTATAAATCATCATATCATATTGAATCAAATTAACTTAAAATTAGAATCAAAATATCCTAAAATTAACTTTCTATGTCCATATTAATAGTAATCACATTAATAATCACAATGAAATCAAGGGCATAAACCTTTATACTCTCACCAAGATTTCACTCAATGCACTCAAAGTATTTAGGGTGAAAAATATAGAAACTCTTAATTAATGCATAATAGAAATCGTACCATATGTTTGCAGCATTAGCACATTTCCACCACTTATTTATAAACTAGAAAAAAAAATCAAAAGGTCTTTAAATAGGTTATAATGGGGCTTAGTTATGTATGATTAGGATAATAAAAATGTTAAATTTAAAGCAAGTTTACTCAAAAGAAATTACCTTAAAATTGTTTACAAATACATAGGTCCTTTTATTGCAACTCCATTGGCACCATGTACTTTTCTTCTCCTTGCCTATTCTTCTTTTTTTTTTTATTTCAATCAAAACAAATTTTCGAGCATTCAGTACAAAAATTAAAGAAATGATGGACCTTTCAAGAATTTCAAGTCTTAAACAAGTAAATAATATAAATAACTTTCGAAGTTCAAAACAATAAAAAGGCTTCAAAGAAATTAGGATAAAGGTTAATATGTGGGTTATAATCAATGAAAAAGGCTAAGGCTCGACTTGGTTATTCCTAAAGGATAAAACATGGTAAGGTAATTGTCAAAAAAATAAGCTCAAACAACTTATTGAATCTAAGTGCCTTTATGACTTCAATGCTTCTAATTTAACAAATATGTTCTTAATATGCATGATAAGAGCAAGTTCTAGAATTATTCAACCATGCATTATAAGACACATAAAAGAAATAAATGAGCTTAAAAATTTTGAAATTTTCGCTCTTTGGCTCAAAAGCTCACAAAAAGATAGGTATATGTGTGTAAATGGTATTCAATTTCCATTCAATTTGACTATCTCAATAATTAATAAAAGTATGATTTCTAAAAGCAATTTTATTCTAACTTTTATCCTTTTGCATACTAATTCAAATTAATATTTAATAATGACATATAGTATTAATGAACAAATTTTAATTAATTCAAGATATCAGTTTATAAAATTATATAACAATGATTATGATATGCTTAAAGAAATCATTAAAAATCATGAATCCCTTCCCCAAACTTAAGTGGTACATTGTCCCCAATGTACGTAATATAAGTATTTATAATAAGTAAGAAGGTTTAGTGGTACTTTCCTGAGTAAGACAATTTTTCTGAATTTTTACCCATCCAATATTAGATTATATCCTTGCAGAAGCTAAAAAAAGGGAAAAACATAAAAATAAAATAAAATAACAAAAATAAAAATAAATATGAAAATAAAAATAAAAATATGAAATTTAAAATAAAACTATCCTATTTTATAAGTTGTCTCCCATACAATGCTTGTCTAACATCGTTAGCTTGATGTATCGTGCACTTTTACGCTCATCCTGGGTCTATGATCAGTGGCTTGCTTCCATCCATTTCTCCACATGAAGGTTTTGTATCCTGTAAGTAAGTCACCTATTGCAAGACAATAATAAGGATATAATTTATAAAATTAATAAATCCAATCAAATGCATTACGCCATTTTTAATGACAAATTGTTAATAAAAGAGGGAATACTAAAAGTCCCTGAATCATCGGTTGACTCAAACAGTTTGTCTTTAAGGAAGTATGAACCATCCATACTTAAGGTCACTACCAATGCCTCACTAGTAGTTTCCTTATTCGGTTCCTCCACCAGTTCTTCCCTATCCACCTTCTTCTTCTTCCTGGACAGAGGTTTCTAGCTTATCTTCTTTAATTATCTCCTACCAGTCCTCTACTTGCTCTTATTAGATAGAGATTGCCTTTTCGTCTTCTTCTTTTGGAAGCTCGTTTCCACTTCTACGGATGATTTCTATTCCATGTTCTTTATGATATATTTTAGTAGTACTAAGGAAACTCCCTTTTAGTTTTTTAGAAAATATATCTGCTAGTTGGTCGATCCGATTCACCATATTCTATATATGAGCCTCTGTTTCCTAATGCCTTATCTTTAACTCTTGAATAAACTTGACCATCATATCTTTGAGGTCAACAGTTACCTCCTCACCTTCTTGAAATCTATTCTCATTCATGAAATCAACCATTGTATCTTCTTCACGCTGAGATGCTAGGGAGCTTAGATAATATGAAGTATTATGTTCATGTTACGCAGGTGAAGAAAGTCTCTCATCAAATTCACATTGACCAGCTACTTTCTTGGAAAGGCATTCCATTAGTTTATATGTAACATTTTCATACATATTCAGTTGGAGTATAGTCATTAGATCCATGTGCATAAGGGTTGCTCCATTTTTAATTATATGTATTCTTGTATGATGGACCTTGAGGTTGGTTGTACATGCTTGGTTGCTCCTACATATACTTCACTGCTCGACAGTCATGATTGTAAGAATTACTCTCACAAATGTCGTAACATGGCATAGATGTTGGCCCCCAAATTTTTTTGTTAAGTTACACATGATTTAAATGAATTATGAGGTCATGATAGAATTATTATTGGATTTTAATTATTATTACAGTGTTAGTAGGATTTTTTACACTATTTAGTTAACTTAAAGCAGTAGGAATGTATTGAGGGCAATTATGGCATGTCACTTAAGTTTAAAAGCTATAAAGCATTAAAGGAAGGGTAAAGTGGACATTTAGCACTCATTAAGGGTAAAATTGGAAGAGGAAAATTATTGTCTTGGTTATTAGAAGAAGAAAAACATGAATGGGGGGAAAGAAGGAGTGAAAAACGAAAATGAGAAAGAAGAGTGAAAAATTTTCGACCATACGAGAGAAAAAAGAAAGAAGATAAACTAGGGTTTCATCTTCTCTTAGTTTTTAAGAGTGATTTTGAGGGTATTCAAGAAGAGAAAAAGAAAGAGGAAGAGAAAAGATTCCATTTAAGCCAAACATCTCTTTGTTTGGTGAAAATTCAAGGTAAGCCCATTTTTAATCCTTTGGATTTTTGGAAGGGTTTTGGTTCATGAAGCTTAGGAAATGCATGGGTTGAAGTATTCTAGAATCAATTTTTAGTGAATATGCTTTTTAGGTTCCTAATTTGTATTCCTATTCAATGGGATTTTGGCCAATATTAAAGGGAATCAAGAGAGGCAAGAGGAGTAAGAGGAGGGGCAATTTTAAGCAAGGAATTCAGGTGGGTTACCTGTTTATAGTTGAGTTAATGAGTCATGAATATTTTTCCAAATCAATAAAGCCAAATGATTTTAATTACTTTATAAATGTTGCATTTATTGCTTCTTAAATGATTTATGTGATTGCTATATGGTTGGTACATGAATCTTGATGATGATATATGAAATGATGATGGAAATTGTATTTGAAAAATATCATGCTTTTGGAAATCATGTCTTCGAAATGTGCCTTTTGTGCAAGATGTTTACGAAATATGAAATTCATGTTTATGTGGGTTTGTGGTGGTCCATTATGTTATGTAACGAGCACCTTGACCATGTTAAAGGCTTCTCCTGCCTACCTGTCAGTGGCATGGAGCTACATCACAGACGCCCTCATGTTCACTGGAGATTCGCAAGAACTCCCTCATGTTTACTAGAGATTCGTAAGAACTCCCTCATATTTATCGGAGCTTCGCAAGAACTCCCTTATGTTTATGTACTACCTAAACCATTATGATTGCTTATGTGTTTATAATTGTTTAACAAGTTGAGAAATACATGACTTATGTTATTTATGAATTGTTTGACAAGCTTGAGAATTTGAGAAATACATGTTTTATGGATTCAATGCAATTTACTATGGCGATGAATATTTTCAATGGCTTTGCTTGTTTCTCTGCTATAAACTTGTTACCTATAAGCTTTTAAGCTAACCCACCATTCCTCCCCATCTCCAGGTGAAGAGCAAGAGATCGAGTGATAGAGAGTTAAGGCATCACTCCAAGCCTGCATTTTTTTCTGTATTTAAGTTAGTATATGAAAACTCAAGGCTTTAGACGCATTTTTAGTATTACTCATTCATATATAATTTTGTATTTTTGGATTGTGAGACCAACGATGTATTTATTTGGGTTTTGAAGTGCCCACTAAAGCTTTGTAAAACTCTTATCTTTTGATGTTACTGAAATATATTTATGTTTTGCTAATGACTTTCCAAGTTTTCGCATTGCATTTTCAAGCATTCATAGGGGTAAAATCTATTTTCTGACTTCAGGGGAAAAACTGTTTTAATCTAGGCTGTTTTGGACAAGGTTGTCTACTTAGAAGTTGTAGTTTATCCTTTTAGCTTTCCAATGGCATGAAGTGTGTAATTTTTGGACATCGGAGTTCAGATATATGTCTTTTACAAGTTAGTGATGCTGCACAGGGTGCATGCTGGACACTTTATAGCCTTTTTCTTTACTTGAGTTAATAGAAAATGAGTACTATGGTGTTTTGAAATGGAAAGAATTAGTGTGAAAAGTTATAGATGAAATGATGGTAATAAAGGGAGATTGAAGATGTGCAGAAATTATGATGATTGTGCATAAGTTTGAATGTTATATATTTGGATTGATGACCAAACATAGATTATGATTTGGTTGTAAATAATATTGAGCTGAAATAGAAGTGAGAATGAAGGGAAATGATGAGGAAAATAAATTAGAAATGATAAATATGCATAAGATGGGTCATAGGTAACTTGTAGGAGTTAGAAATCTGGAAATTGACCCGTAAATATCTGTTGGGCGGACTTGACGTCCGTTGGGCGAACCTTCTCGAGAATTCCAGCGTTCCAGCTCAGTTCATGTCCGTCTAGAGGGATATATGTCCGCTAAGTGGACATTCTCAGGATAGTTATATAAATGTGAATTTTTTTGATGCTCTAGATGGCAAAATCTCTTTTTGTGATCTTCATAAAAGTTGTAAAACTTGAAGTCCTCTTAGAAACCGTACTTGAATGACCTTGATCTGACATTTATAGTGAAAGTTATGCCTATTTTCCAAACTCATGTATATATATATATATATATATATATATATTGTGAACTTATCAATGCTTTCCTATGATACATTTAGGCTTGAATGGAGCTTAAAATGTACTCGGTTTGATGTGAAAATAAGAGATAAGAATCGATTGTCATATATCAAGTGTTCAAATATGGAATTTTGGGATGTTATGAGAATGAAGATGAACCTATGATGGCTAATGAGATTCCATTATAAGAACCCTAAAGAGTGTTGCGCTCATGTTTTATTCACGAGTTTGACTCTGGAAATGGAGCCTAACATCTATTGGTATCAGAAAGCCTAGGTTTAGTATCCTAGGCATGAAATGGGTCGTTTTAAAGCATAAAATGAATACGCATTGATTTAAAAGAACAACATGCATTGTTTTTGTATTGTTTCACATACTTTGAAATTGTTTTACATTAAGCATGGTTTAAGAAGGTTTTACATGCACACGTGTAGGTTTAATCATGACATGAAACATGAACTAAAGATTTTAAATGGTCTTAAATTGAAGGAGTGAATATGCCGGCTCGAAAGAGAACTCGAGGAACTATGACTCGATCTCACTCTCTTCAAGGAAGTATAGATGAATCGCATATCCCACAAGAAACGGGGACACACTCTGCTTATGATTCTGAGGCACCTAGTGCGCAACATGAAGTGCCACTATCTCCTCCTCCTATGCCCCAAGTAAACCCCATGGATTCATGTTTCTTTCAAGCCTTTGCTCAAGCTTACACGCATGCTATGGGCTAAGTGCCACAAGTTCTAGTGCAAGCTCCAGTGGAGAGAAGCGGACAGTAAGAAAAGCTCTGCAAGTATGCGGCTGTAGACTTTAATGGGACTACGAATCCGGAAGAGGCTAAAACATGGTTGAGAAAGACAGAGAGAGTCCTGTTACAGATGAAGTGCTCTGATAAGGAGAAATTGGATTATGCAGTGAGCTTGCTGCAAGGGGACGCACTCCATTGGTGGGAAACAGTGCCCCATAGTCAGATCATAAAGCCTGTATTGTCATGAAGAAATTTTTTAGAAGCCTTTAGGAAGAAATACTTCTCGAAAGTCTATTCCAAGAGAAGGCCAGAGAATTCCTAAATCTCACAAAGAGGGACATGATTGTGAGTGAATATGAACTAAATTTCACCCAGCTCTCAAGATATGCAGCCAACATTGTTGAGAATAAGGAGGATAAGTGCCATAAGTTTGATGGAGGACTTCATTTGGGGATCAAGGAGAAATTATTGATGCACAACTTTTGTGACTACCAGTTGTTGGTAGGTGCTACACTCCAAGCTGAGAAACTGGAGAATATAAAGTATGAAGTAAACAGGAAGAGGAATAACTGGGAACAATTTTCCAAGAAGGGAATGAGTGCCACCATGCCTGAGAGGAGTATGAGGTCTTTCCACATGTAGAATGAAGTGGGAAGTAGTGGCTCTACTAAGAATAAGCAAGCAAAGGTAGTTTCAGTGCAAGCTTCAACTGTAGGAGGTAACAGAATGATGGAGAGGAGTAGGTATAGGAACCCCCAATGCGAGCATTATAAGAAGTTTCACAAAGGAGAGTGCTTCAAGTTACTTGGAGTATGTTTCCGATATGGAGATAAGGGACATATGATCAGGGAATGTCCCCAAGCACTAAGGTAAGATGGGTGCAGATGCAAGTCCCAAAGAGAGCTGAAACAGTAGGAACTAGGCCAACTACTGAGGTGGGAATTTCTGGAGCATCAAGGAAGGTTATTCCTCTAGGAAGTCCAAGGAGTCAAGCACAGGCAAGGGTGTTTGCCATGACCAGAGATGAAGCTGCAGCCGCACCTGAAGTTGTTACGGGTATGGCTAAGTTATTTTATTCAGAAGTATATTTATTGATTGATTCTAGCACCACACATTCTTTTGTTTCTGCAAGCATGACATTACATGGTGTTAATTTGGTGCCATTGGATATTCCATTGATTATTAGTACTCTTATAGGGAGGAATGTGATAATAAGTGAAGCATATAGAGATTGTGAACTCTTTATTGATGGTGATAAACTGGTAGTGGACTTAATGCCTTTAGATTTAAAGGGCCTAGATGTTATCCTTGGAATGGATACCTTGGAGAAATATCAAGCAAAGTTAGATTGTAGCCTCGGAGAGGTAGAATTTGATCTTGTCAAGAGTGAGAAGATGACTTTTAAGGTAGACAGAATAACACCATTACTAAGAATTATTTCTGCTTTGCTAGCTAATAGGATGATGAGAAAAAGGTATAAAGCCTTCTAGGCACATGTTGTGTAAGCCGAGGTGAACGAAGGAAAGTTAGAAGATTTTCCCCTTGTGAGGGAATTTCCATATGTGTTTCCAGAAGACTTAGTTGGTTTGCCAACAGCAAGGGAAATTGAATTTGCCATCGATCTGATTCTAAGTACCGTACCCACTTCCATACCACCATATAAAATGGCTTCAGCTTAGTTGAAAGAGCTTAAGGAACAGTTGGGAGAATTGTTAAAGAAGGGGTATATAAGGCCAAGTTCATTGCCATAAGGAGCGCCCTAGTTTTGTTTGTTAAAAAGAAGGATGGAGCATGGGGTATGTGCATTGATTACTGGAGGCTTAATAAGGTGACTAGTAAGACAAGTATCCTCTGCCATGAATCGATGATCTGTTTGACCAGCTGTAAGGGGCAAATGTCTTCTCCAAAATTGATCTCAAGTCAGGCTATCATTAGCTCAGAGTCAGGGAATCTGATGTACATAAAATAGCCTTTAGGACATATTATGGGCATTATAAGTTCCTAGTCATGCAATTTGATTTAACCAAGCTCCAACTTTGTTTATGGATCTCATATATAGGGTCTTCACGGAATACTTGTACCAATTTGTCATTGTATTTATAGATGACATTCTAGTTTAGTCCAAGAGCGAAGAGGAATATAAGGAACATCTTAGGATAGTGTCGCAAAAACTAAGGGAGAAGGAGCTTTATGCCAAATTCAGTAAGTGTGAATTTTGGCTTCATAATTTGGTATTCCTTAGACACATAATTTCAAAGGATGGGGTACATGTCGATCCACGGAAAATTGAAGCAATGGTGAAATGGCATGCGCCAAATACAGTGGTAGAAGTAAGAAGCTTTCTAGGTCTGGCAGGATATTATAGGAGGTTTGTTGAATGATTCTCTACGATAGTTGCTCTAATGACCAAGTTATTGAGGAAAAATTAGAAGTTTATTTGGAGTGATGAATGTTAGAAGAGCTTTAAGGAGATTAAGGGAGATTAAGCACAGATTAACAAGTGCTCCAATTCTGACCTTGACCATGGGAGATGAGGGCTATACAGTTTATAGTGATGCTTCAAAAAAGAGTTTGGGTTGTGTCTTGATGCAAGGAGACAAGTAATAGCTTATGCCTCGTTGTAGCTAAAGCTTTATGAATTGAATTACCCAACCTATGATCTAGAATTAACAACAGTAATTTTTTCCTTGAAAATTTGGAGACATTATCTATATGGAGTTTAGACAAGGATTTTTACATATAATAAAAGTCTCAAGTACTTATTGAGCCAGAAAGAGTTGAATTTGAGACAGAGAAGGTGGTTAGAGTTGTTTAAGGATTATGAATTGTTGATTGAATACCATTCAGGCAAGGAAAATGTAGTGGTCGATGCCTTGAGTAGGAAATCCTTCATAGCCCATGTTCAGATGATTTATCTACCATTGTTGAAGGAGATAGCTAAGCTTAGAGTAAGCTTGAAACAGGAGGAACCTGATTACATTATTGCTAATTTCCGAGTGAGACTAATACTCAGAGAGAAAGTTAATGAGTTACAAGAACAAGATGCAGATTTGAACAAGCTCTGAGAAGAAAGTAAGAATGGCAAGCAATCTGAAGTCGAAGTGAGGGACGATGGACTTATGGTTGTAGGTAATATACTTTATATTCTGAATGTCAAGGAGGTAAAGGATGAGATACTCTACGAGGAACACAATGCACCTTATGCCATGCAGCCAGGTAGCACAAGGATGTACAGAGATTTGAAAGAGCATTTTTGGTGGAAAGGCATGAAGAAGGATGTAGCAGAATATGCAAGCAAGTATCTAGTATGTCAACAAGTCAAGGCTGAACACCAAGCACCTTCAGGCAAGTTAAAGCCATTGTCCATTCCTGAGTAAAAGTGGCAAAGGACAACCATGGATTTTCTGATGGGTTTGCCGAAGACCAGTAGGAAGCATGATGCCATATGGGTTATTATTGACTATTTGACGAAGTCAACCCATTTTCTTGCAATTAAACAGACTGATTCTCTGCATGTGCTAGCAAATAAGTATATGGATGAGAGAGTGAGACTACATGGGATTCCAGACTCCATAGTTTCTGACAGAGATCCTTAGTTTACTTCAAGAATTTAGGAAAGCATGCAAGAAGCTTTGGGGACCAAGTTAAAATTTAAAACTACTCTCCATCCCCAAACAAATGGTCAATCTGGAAGGACCATTCGAACCCATGAAGGAATGCTTAAGGCATGTGTGATGGATTTTAAAGGTGCTTGGCACGAGCCCTTACCATTAGTCGACTTTGCTTACAATAATTTGTACCACTCGAGCATTCAAATGGATCCTTATGAAGCACTATATGGAAGAAGATGTAGAACTCCTATATGCTGGGATGAGGAAGGAGAAAGAAAATTAATAAGACCAGAGTT
Source organism: Erythroxylum longipes (assembly GCA_027563885.1). NCBI lineage: Eukaryota > Viridiplantae > Streptophyta > Magnoliopsida > Malpighiales > Erythroxylaceae > Erythroxylum > Erythroxylum longipes. The sequence continues at coordinate 16,298 of JAOQMS010085416.1, read as the reverse complement.
ACTCAAGATGACAATTAACAAGGTCAATCTAATTAAGCAAAGGCTCAAAGTAGCTCAAGATAGAATGAAGAGCTATACTTATGCACACCGAAAAGAAATGGAGTATGAAGTTGGTAAGAAAGTCTTTTTTAAGACATCTTCTTGGAAAGGAGTCATAAGGTATGGTAAGAAGGGCAAATTGAGCCCAAGATACGTTGGTCTTTATGAGATTGTTGAGAAGATTGGACCATTGGCCTATAGATTAGTGCTGCCACCAGAATTGTCACAGATACATGATGTTTTTCATGTTTCCATGTTAAGGAGTTATAGATCAGATCCCTCCTACATCATGCAAACCACTGAGGTTCAGTTGAGAGATGATCTGACTTATGAGGAGGCTCTAGTGGAGATTCTAGACGCTAAGGAAAAGGTCCTCAGGAACACGACAGTTCAGCTGGTTAAACTCCGGTGGAAAAACCATTCTAAGGAAGAGGCCATGTGGGAGCCCTTAAAGGCCATAAACGAGAAGTATCCACACCTCTTCAATGACTCAGGTAAGAATTTCGTGGAAAATTTCTTTTAAGAGGGGAAGAAATGTTGGCCCCTGAATTTTTTTGTTAAGTTAAGCATGATTTAAATGAATTATGAGGTCATGATAGAATTATTATTGGATTTTAATTATTATTACAGTGTTAGTAGGATTATATTACACTGTTTAGTTAAATTAAAGCAGTAGGAATGTATTGAGGGCAATTGTGGCATGTCGCTTAAGTTTAAAAGCCATGAAAAATTAAAGGAAGGGTAAAGTGGACATTTAACACTCATTAAGGGTAAAATTGGAAGAGGAAAAGTGTTGTCTTGGTTATTAGAAGAAGAAAAATGTGAATGAGGGGAAAGAAGGAGTGAAAAACGAAAATGAGAAAGAAGAGTGAGAGAGTTTTGGCTATATGAGAGAAAAAAGAAAGAAGGCAAGCTAGGGTTTCATCTTTTCTAAGTTTTTAAGAGTGATTTTGAGGGTGTTCAAGAAGAGAAAAAGAAAGAGGAAGAGAAGATCTTCCATTTGAGCCAAACATCTCTTTGTTTGGTGAAGATTCAAGGTAAGCCCATTTTTAATCCTTTGGGTTTTTGGAAGGATTTTGGTTCATAAAGCTTAGGAAATATATAGGTTTAAGTATTCTAGAATAAATTTTTAGTGAATATGCTTTTTGGGTTCCTGATTTGTATTCCTATTAAATGGGAATTTTTCCAATGTTAAAGGGAATCAAGAGAGGAAAAAGGAGCAAGAGGAGGGGCATTTTTAAGCAAGGAATCCAAGTGGGTTACATGTTTATAGTTGAGTTAATGAGCCATGAGTATTTTTCCAAATCAATAAAGTTAAATGATTTCAATTGCTTTATAGGTTTTGCATTTATTGCTTCTTAATTGATTTAAGTAACTGCTGCATGTTTGGTACATGAATCTTGATGATGATTTATGAAATGATGATGAAAATTGTATTTGAAAAATATCATGCTTATGGAAATCATGTTTCCGAAATATGCCTTTTGTGCAAGATGTTTACAAAATATGAAATTCATATTTGTATGGGTTTGTCGTGATCCATTATGTTATGTCATGTGCACGTTGACCATATTAAAGGCTTCTCCTACCTGCCCGCTAGTGGTATGGAGCTCCATCACGGACTCCTTTATGATTATTAGAGATTTGCAAGAACTATTTCATGTTTACAAGAGATTCGCAAGAACTCCCTCATGTTTATAGACTATCCAAACCATTATGATTGCTTATGTGTTTATGATTGTTTGACAAGTTGAGAAATACATGACTTATGTTATTTATGAATTGTTTGACAAGCTTGAGAATTTGAGAAATACGTGTTTTATAGATTCAATGCAATTTACTATGGCAAAAAATATTTTCAATGGTTTTGCTTGTTTCTCCGCTATAAACTTATTACCCACAAGCTTTTAAGCTTACCCCCCATTCCTCCCATCTCCAAGTGAAGAGTAAGAGATCGAGTGATAGAGAGTCAAGGCATCACTCTAAGTCTGCATATTTTTTTTATATTTAAGTTAGTATATGAAAACTCAAGGCTTTAGTCGCATTTCAAGTATTACTCATTGATGTATAATTTTGTATTTTTGGATTATGAGACCAATGATTTATTTATTTAGGTCTTGAAATGCCCATTAAAGCTTTGTAAAACTCTTCTCTTTTGATGTTAATGAAATATATTTATGTTTTGCTTATGACATTCCAAGTTTTCTCATTGCATTTTCAAGCATTCATAGCTGTAAAATCTGTTTTCTAACTTCCAGGGGAAAACTGTATTAATCTAGGTTGTTTTAGACAAGGTTGTCTTCTTGGAAGTTGTATTTTATCCTCTTATCTTTCCAATGGTATAAAGTGTGTAGTTTTTGGACATCAAAGTTAAGAGATATGCCTTTTACAAGTTAGTGATACTGTACAGGGTGCGTGCTGGACACTTTATAGCCTTTTTCTTTACTAAAGTTACTAGAAAATGAGTACTATGGTGTTTTGAAATGGGAAGAATTAGTGTGATGAGTTATAGATGAAATGAAGGTGATAAATGGAGATTGAAGATGTGCAGAAATTATGATGAATGTGCATAACTTTGAATGTTATATTTTTGGATTGATGACTAAACATAGATTATTATTTGGTTGTAAATAATATTGAGATGAAATGAAAGTGAGAATGAAGGGAAATGATGAGGAAAATAAGTTAAAAATGATAGATATGCATAAGAGGGTCATAGGTAACTTGTAGGAGTTAGAAATCTAGAAATTGACCCATAAATGTTCGTTAAGCGGACTTGACATCCGTTGGGCGGACCTTCTCGGGAATTCCAGCATTCCAGCTCAGTTCATGTCCATTTAGAGGGATATATGTTCGCTAAGTGGACATTCTCAGGACAGTTATATAAATGTGAAATTTTTTGACCCTCTAGATTGTAAAATCTCCTTTTAGAGTCTTCACAAAAGTTGTAGAACTCAAAGTCCTCTTTGAAACTGTACTTCAATGACCTTGATCTGATATCTATAGTGAAAATTATGCCGATTTTCCCAAATCATGTATATATATCTATATTGTGGACTTATCAATGCTTTCCTATGATACATTTAGGCTTGAATGGAGCTTGAAATGTACTTGGTTTGATGTGGAAATAAGAGATAAAATGAGTGATATGCTTAGGGTGATGATTGAGGATATAAACATATGAATGGATTGTCATATATCAAGTGTTCAAATATGGAATTTTGGGGTGTTAAGATAATGAAGATGAACCTATGATGGCTAATGAGATTCCATTATACGAACCCTACAGAGTGTTGCGCTCACATTTTATTCACGAATTAGGCTTCGAAAATGGGGCCTAATAATATACATCGGTCGAGCCGCCGAAAACATATGAGGAAACCTCTCTCTCCCATATGGTGATGTTACAAATTGCAAAGACATATTTTGGCTCCCATAAAGGTACTGTTTGTTCCATCTATCCATTGTGAGTTATGTTTATGACTTTAAATCTGAATTCTTAAATGAATCACCAACATACTGTAAATGTAGAGAAGTTCAAAAGATAATTAAATGAATAAACCAAAAATATAATAAGATAAATAAAATAAAAGAAAATAAGCAAAAAATGCCTAGAGTAATACAATCTAGGTGTTTCTAATGTCACTTCCCCATCAACGCTCCAAAAACTTGATTGGACTTCTCTATACTTAAGGCTAATGTTGAATTAATCACAAGTTCACAGTGTAACTATAACTAATACCAACAAGTACTGGTCAATCCCACAAAGATAGTAAGTACCAGTAATTACCTTGCTCATGTTATCTAACTTAAGGACTAATTTTGGATTTTAATAAAGAAAATTAAAATTTAAACAGTTAAAATAAAATAGGAAGCAATATTAGACATAGAGACGAAAGAAGTCACTTAGAAAACAATCAATATAGAGAATTAATATCTAGGTCACGAATCCCCCTAAAACCCTTAAATAATGGACCTTCTATAATGCAATTGTTTTATTGAATATTAGACCGTGGAAATTCCTATCATATGCTAATAACTCACTTGAGACTACTAACAACTAATCTTAGAATTATCAACCGATATTATTCAGGTTAAAAGTACTAAGATTGCTTTACTGATTAATGAATTCCTCTATTAGGTTTGACTTTAACCTAGAGGATTTATGTTAACCTATCTCAAGGTTTGCAATCAACTCCTTTCAATTATAGTAAATCTATTCATATATAGGATTTTTCAATCTTTATGCTGTGAAATCAAATTATGCACTAATAGTCTTGGATCTATTAGAACATATATTAGACATGTAATTAAATCATAATATTTTAATCAAAAATTGCATTAAATGAAAGAATCAAAACAAGTTATAACAAAAAATAGGGTTCATCCTAAATAGATACTAAAGATGTTTAGTTACATATGATAGAAAACAAATGAAATCAAACTTAAACAGAAAGAAAAATGAATAGAAAACATAGAGTTTACAATTCTAAATCTCCCTTTCTCTACTATTGATGTTTTTGCAAGTTTAAGGTTGATGATGTAATATATTGAATTTTTTGATGATTTCTTCATGTTTTCCACTTCTTTAGATCAATATCATCTGTTATAGATGTTCTCCATGTTTAGAATTGTCTCTAAAAGTTTGCCCCTTTTTTTCCTATCTTTTTATAACAAATTCTAGGGTTTTTGGGACATACACGGTCTAATAGACGGTTATGTATCAAACCACGTATCTTTGGAAACATTTAAAATCATGACTTTACATATTTTGAGAGACTTACATGACCATATACATGGCCATGTATCTCCTAATTGCTTCAAATCTTCATTTTGTGTCATGATTTCACTCGAATTCCTCTCATTTTGGTCCATAAAGGCAATTATCGCTTATGAATTCACTTTCAGCAAATAAAATATCAAGCAAAAATACATCAAATATGGAGTATAAATGTGATCAAATATGCATTTATCAAATTTCACGTCCTCCAACCTAAAATAAAAGACTTAGCCAACAATGGCCACACTCATTACTAACATCTAAATAAAAACTACTCTAATATCTACTCAATAAAGGAGGAAAAAGAGGAGTTTGAGAAGCTAGAAAATGTATTTGAAAGATAGATCTTCTCCTTCACACCTTGGCTCTATTTATAGCCGCTTAATTCTATGTGAAAATCTTATTATTATGATTATTTGGATTTCTACTCAGATTTAGCTAAGATAAGTATTCAAATAACTTCAAATACATTATTCTCTTATATATTCAAAGTTTGGAAATTGTAATTCTTACTGAGCGTGTCCAAGCCTCAGATCACACTAGGCTATTTTTCTAAATTTTGATAATCCGGTCCAAATCTACAAAATAAAATGTTTTGTTATCCCAATCTTTTTCATTCACCCTTGTTCGTTGTTAAGATTCCTCCTCATTTAAAATTTTAAATTTGAATTAAAGCTTAATCTTTTTCCCTGTCAAATAGCTTCTTCAACCCATATCTTGCAAAAATAAACAAATACTAAGTTCGAACATATTATAATAAGAGTATGGAAGATTTTTAATGCTAAAAACCAAGCAAAATTATGACACTTCAAATTCCACCACACCTAATCGTTTCTTTTCCTTAAGAGAATGAAAAACTAACAAAACAAGATAGATAAATATTTTTTACCAAACGACTTCTTGTTATATTAAACTATAACACTCTTTAAGACATAGGCCAAAAAAGAGTTAAGCATCAACACTCATCAGAGTTGATTTTCACCACAAAGTATAAATAGATATAATTAAAAGACAATTTTAATCAAATACATACATAAAGCCTAGGTGAATTTTTCTTACAATGTTCACTCTTTCATACAAGTGTTTAGGCGTAAGTGTTTAATCTTGAACTCTTCTCATAAGGAATACAGTAATATAAACTCATATATACAACGAATTCTTCTCAACATAAACACATAAAGGATGAATCAAAAGGGATTTTATTAATTGGTTGTAATGGGGCTTAGGCTAAGGGTTAGAAAGGGATAGGCTAAAACCATATATGTTAATAAGGTATTCAAACAATGTGCAAGGCTAAGAATGGAATGTGTCTAAGTACTCTGAAAAAATCAAGATGAGAATAATTGCAGTTATATTATATCAATACATCAACGGGCAACCAATATATAGAATTAAACTAAATACAAAAGGAGTAGCTTGGAAAACAAAAATTACCGTAGCCCAAATAACTTAAAAATTCCTTATTAAGACGTATAATTAGGTGATAGGTTATATGATAGGTTAAGTTATGAAGTGGGTTCAAAAAATAAAGAAAGACAATTTAAAAATGCCTCAAAGGTTTAAACTAGGGACAATTTTTAATGGTGGCTTTTTAAGTTAAGTGGCTTAAATAGGAGGGCCTTCGTTGTATTAAAGTTTCATGTAAACATAGCAATGAAAATTGGTTTGATACAATTTTTAAAGGCATCTAAATGATAAAGAGACTCACACCAAATAAAAATATTTCCATCCTTGAAAGCTCAAGTGCTTATAGGTTTTAAACAAATTCACTTAAATCTAATGCAATACTTCATCAATCGATTGTCTCTCTTTGTCTAAGGCATACCTTGACAGTTACAATTTATCGAAGTGTTTACCTTCATCTTAACTAATCATTTTGCACACATATTCTAATTCAATAAACAACAGTTTAGTGAAATTTTTTTAGCAAATCTTACTGCATCAATTTCCAAAAGCATTAGGTAAAAATAGGAATTCAAAAGAAAATGTTCAAGTAGTCTAAAAACTAAAAGAATACTACAAAATTAAAAAAATCCCATCCCCATACCTACATAAAACATTGTCCTTAATGTTTAATTTAAGGTATAAATGCAGGAAGTAAAAAAAGGGAGAAGAAGAGACTGCCCATTTTTCTTCATATTTAGAGTTGTGAAAAAGATTAAAAACCCATAGAGAAGGTGTAAAAAGGGGTCTAAATCCCCAATCTAAGAAGAAAGTCATTAGATTATGCTCAATTCGATACAATTTGCTCTCTTTCCCTTCTGATCAGGCTGGAATTGTCAGTTGAGTTGAAGAGGAAAGGATATCTTCTTTTGCGTTAGTAATTAGATGCTTCGTAGTTAAAGGTCTGTTATATTGGAATGTCCTAAAAAACATCATATTTAGACCAGGCACAACAAAATGAAAACTACCATCAAACTTTTTTGTGATGATTCCAATTTTGGATAAACAATTTAAATTTAAAGGTTCCATCTCATAAGCAATGTGTATATAAGTATTTAAAAAATCAATTAAATTTAAATTAACAGCTAGTTAAGTGAGGTATGAATGATATGCATAAAACTTAGTATGTTTTCTAGGCGTTATAGTAGGTTTTTAGTATTTTCTTAGTTGATAATCATGTGTTTAGGTCTTAGATTTATGTTTTTGTTAGTGTTTAAGGCAAGATTTTGATCTTAATTATATATTTCAAGGATTGTTTGGTATTTATTTTGTTTCAAGTGTGTTTTTAGGAGATAATTACCGTCATAGAGCAAAAGGAGAAGAATTTGCATGAAATCAAAAAATAAAATGGAAGAATTAAAGTAACTTAAGAGATACATGGTCATGTATAGGACTATGTAAGTCACTCTAAACATGTGAAGATTTGAAGATGTTATTTATGCCTAAGTAAAGATACACGCCCATATATGTTAACATTGTGCTTGTGTAAGCTTCTACAACCATGTGAAGTTGTGATTTAGAGGGGATTTTGAGATATACGGTCGTCTATATGTTCATTTAAATTGCAAAAAACATATTTTTTATTATAAAAGGAAATTATGAAGGATATAGAAAGAGGAGGTAGATTTTTTAGTCAATGGAGACATCAAAAAGGATGAAAAACATTTAAAAAAACTTGCACATCATAAATACCAAGATCAAAACTGGAAACATTAAAATCAACTTCATCTTTCAGATTTTCCAAATCAAAGCATCAAGTTGATTTCATTCTCTTCTCTTTTTCTATTTCACTGCCTTGTATGTCAAATCTGAATAATTATGTTTTAAACTTGATTTTGGATTGGTAAATATATATTATGGTTTTATTCTTTAATTGTTTAGTATAACTTTTACCTTATTGAATCCAATATATTATTGCTTTGTGATATTTTTTGTGCTCATACTTAATTTGATTATAGAGATTGAATCAATATATTTCCACTAATTTAAGCAACGAGAGTTGGTGCCTTAATTTCCATTAATTTAAGATTAAAGAGCAATTGAAGAGAGATCTTAATTGTGAGATAATTATCCTTAGGATTGCTTTAAATACAATTGAGTAGTTAAAAGTAGTTTTGAGAAATTGAGAGATTGTAACTCAAAATTTATCTATTTCAATTAGGATTAATTTATTAGATCTTGAGAGAGGGTAATCAAAACCTTTTGATTTCTAGGATCAAGCATAGTTGAATTCATAAGGTGAGGGGAAGGAAAAAAAAAGGATAGAATAATACCTAAGTTTCCATCATTGAATAACTTTAACTTCATTGTTATCTATTCCTTGTTCAGTCATCAATTTTTACTTGTTTACTTTAATTTTTAGCTAATTGAATCTTTTGTTACCTTAGACAAAATGTAATTTAAATTTTTATGTGACTATATTTAATCCTTATGGGATTGATACTAGTTATACTATAATATATGACTTCTTATGATATAACATAAAACTAGCAAATAATTTTTTAATGCCATTGTTAGGGATTGAGATTTTAGTATCTTATTGATAGTAGTGTTTTGTATAATGTTTTAGGGTTTGATTTGTTATGTATTTTTGTTAAATTGAGTATTAAGTATGTATTTAAGGCTTAATTAGATTAGTTCTTATGTTTAAGTATTTTTATTGGTTAGTTTGAATCTTTAAGATTAAATCGTATATTTTTTAGGTACTTTGATGTGTGCGCTAGTGTTGCAGGGTAAATAGGGAAGAACGGTGAAGATTTGAAGAGTTTCAGGCTGAAACATACAAGCCACGATCATACACATTGGCCACGATCGTGACAAAAGAGGGAGAGGCGGAGGTAGCCAGGCCATGATCGTGCACCACGAGCCACGATCGTGATAGAGAGTGTTAAGTTAGGCCATGATCATGCACTTTAGGCCACGATCGTGAAAGAAAGGAAAAAGTGCCAGCTACAATCGTGGTAAGCAGGGCCACGATCTTGCCCTGAGTTAGGCTGAGATTCTGCCAAAAATCAAAGGGAAAACCTAGATAGAGATCAATCAATTGAGGAAGGAGACGAAGGAAGAGAGGCACAGAGATACGCTTGACGCGGCGTACTTCCCAAAACAGGGGGTTTCCCGCAGTCGCGACTTTAAGATCCATTATGACAGTATCTTCTAGTTTTTATTTCAATTTCATTGATGTATGGGATTTGAGATTGATTAGAATTATTTGTCGTTGAGTGTTGATTTTTCTGTCTAAACTTACCTTCGGGTTTATTTATTCTTGACATTAATAAAATTGATTTAATTGTGTTTTATTTCGATTTATTGTGATTCAATTCGATTCGTCATAATTAGGTAATAAACTAAGAGGATGAGCCGGTGAAAATCATTGATTTAGATTAATGAGAGTTAGGTAAATTAATAGGTAGAGTATTGAATCAAACTGGTAGAATCGTGTAATGAGAGATCGAGCACAGATTCCTGGTAGGTTAATAGACAGCGTTAGAACTAATTTAGGTTTTGGACAAATTACAGATCAAGAGATCGCAATTTCCATAATTTGAATTAGGGTTTATTAATTAGTGTTAAGAATTATAACTTGAGAGAGAGTAATTCACCCTAGGATCATCTAGACCCATTAAATTAGAATTTTCATAATTGGTTAGATTTTCTTTAATTTCGAATAGATTCCCCCTTTCTCTCAATTGGTCACTTCTAGGTTGTAATTCGAATTATTTGTGTGAGTTTGCTTTTGTTTGTTCTTTTGGGTGCTTAATTTCTCATTTTTGATTCTCAATTGATTTAAATTTCTGTATTAGTTGTTAATTTAGGTTTGTGAACTTAGCTGCTATTAGATTTTAGGACTAATTCCCTTCCTCATGAGATCGACACCTTAGGTACTACGCAAACGACCCATGCGCTTGCGAAATTTACAGAGGTTATAAATAGTAAAACTTAGCGTGTGCATAACCTTGCGAACAAGTTTTTAGCGCCGTTGTCGGGGAAGGCAACTTAGTTCTACAGTTTAAGGCGTTGGGATAGCTTTTAATTTTTGTTTTTGTTTTTCATAGTTTTACGTAGGAATCGTGCTCTTATATGAACACAAGAGTCACAAGGGGTTCGAGTCACGAAATTGAGACTTTAGATTTAGACATAACACGTTTAGAACGAGCCCTTAGGAAAGCTCGGTGAGAAGAAGAAGAAGAGTTCGACAAAGCAAAAATGGCTGAGGAATTCCAAAGAAACATGGATCAAGAACTCAATCGTGGTAGGCAACAACAGAGGACCCTCATGGATTTTATGAGGCTAGGGTTTAATTCTGCGAACCAAGGAGTGGCTAGACCACCTGTTCAAGCAGTTTTTTTTTTAAAATCAAGCTAGCCATCCTAAACATGCTTCAGTATAATGTCCAATTCTATGGACTTGCAAATGAAGACCCAAATGCCCACATCATGAGTTTTCTTAAGATCTGTGATAGTTTTCGGTACCACCAGATGTTGGAAGACGTAGTGAGAATTAGACTGTTTCCCTTTACACTTAGGGATAGAGCGAAGGCTTGGTATCATTCACTAAGCCCCGCTAACATTACAAAGTGGGAACAGTTAGTACGTGCCTTCTTAGATAAGTCTTTCCCACTAACAAAGAACACCAAAATTATTAAGGAAATTACAAATTTCCAACAAAGTGATGGGGAGTCCATTTATGAAGTGTGGGAGCGTTACAAGATTTTGCAGAGGAGATGTCCACACCATAATCTACCCCAGGAGTTCTTATTACATACATTTTATAACGGAGTAAACCCACAGACTAGAGGCACCATCGACGTGGTGTCGTGAGGATCTTTAATGAGAAAGATGGTCGATGAAGTAGAGGAATTAATAGAGGAGATGGCTAGCAATAACTGCTTATGAGCTAGTGAACGTAGTAGGCAATCTAATAACTTTATGGAGCATAAGGGAGTTGCCGTTGTCGATCAGATGACGGAAATGCAAGCTAATATTGACAAATTAACGGAACAACTCAGTAATATAAAGGCGTCATCCTCAGCTACAGTAAAAGTTGTGCAATTGAAGTGCGAGCTATATGGCTAATTTGATCATGATACAGTGGACTGCTTTTTTATGAGAGAAGATAACCCAGAGCAAGTTAATTACATAAGAGCCCAATTTGGACGTGGAGGGGGTAATAATCCCTACTCCAACACATATAACCCTAGGTGGAAGAATCAACCAAACTTCTCCTAGTCTAACAACCACAATGGAGAGCGGTACAGACCCCAAGGACAATTGAGCTTCCAACAAGATAAAACAAGCTTGATGGATTTAAAATGGGACAAAATTTAGGATAAGATAGGAGGAATGGAGGAAGCACATAGGGGGCTCGAGAGTAAATTCAAGCAAGTCACAAAGAATCATGCTTCGTCTATCCACAGTTTAGAAGTCCAAGTGGGGCAGCTTGCAGAAGCAATGTCAACTCGAAATGCTGGAACTCTTCCAAGAAACACCAAGTCGAACCTGAAAGAGCGGATCATGGTTGTCAGCCAAACTCAGGATGAAGAGTTGGAAGAGGTAGACAAAGGAGAAGGTACAGTATCAAGGACAATCTTCTAAGTGATATTGTGAGCAAATCAGTGCCAGTAACTCGACGAGTATTCCCACACCAATTTTTTGCTCAGAAGGAATTATATGCTCAGAGGAAAGTAGGAACATTACAAGAAATCGAGCCAAACAAAATTGAGTAAGTGACGGAACGAATACAATCTAAACTGAAATTACAAGATTTTGTCACAGAGAAGGGGAAGGAGCAAATACTGGAAGACAAACCTGACATAGTGAAAAAGGGTGATCCAGGGGACTTTTTCATCCCCTACAGTATCAACAAGATCATCATAGATCGGGCATTTGCAGACTTAGGTGCAAGTATAAATGTAATGACCTACACTCTCAGTCTTAAATTGGGGTTACAAGAGTTAGTGCCCACAAAGTTTTTGGTTAAGACGGCTGATAGGAATTCACTGAGACCGATGGGAATCATACAAGATGTGCCGGTCAAGGTCGGTAATTTTATCTTTCCCACGGATTTCTATGTTTTGGATATCAATGAAGATGATGATACCACAATGATTCTTGGACGACCGTTTTTAGCCACTATGTTCTCAATGATTGATGTGGTTGGGAGTGAACTAACTCTACGAGTAGGGAAGGAGCAACTAACCTTCAAGGTGACATTGAGAATCTTGTAAATTCCTTCCGGAAGAAGTGCTCACGAAGGAGAAGGTGAGGCAAATAAAATTCCAAAGAAGGTGGTAGTCGCAATATGGTAGCAAATATTCAGACTTTGAGATTAATAAAAAAGATATCATCAAACCAGTCACTCCAACCACTGTAAGCTTTACAAAGAGCGTCAAGCTACCGACGTTTAAAGAAGTGCTATATGTGAGGAAAAAATTTAGCTTGTTGTTCAATCTTGTTAGATTAGTTGAATTTCGTAGTTAGGTTCATTCTTAATTTGGTTCAATAAAAGAAAAAAAGGAATAGGATTTTGGAATCATGGGGAAGAGCACCCAAGTGTATTAAGAGAAGTGAAGAATAACTATGAACTGAGAGAAGGAAAGAATTGGAAGAAGAAGGTTTTAGTGTAAGGATATAGGCACTAGCCATAACTGTGACCTGCGATTGGGAATTCCTTCTGTGGTACGCCACATGCCACGATCGTGGCCTGTGACTATGCACAAAAAGGGAAGGATGCAAATT
>JAOQMS010085406.1:0-20580 GCA_027563885.1 Erythroxylum longipes | reverse complement strand
GTTTCTAGTTATTACACTTAAGAGAAAATACCCCCCAATGAATGTTTATTAATGATTGAAATTTTATATCGAGGATCCATTTTAGTGTGATAACATCGGTGACCCGAAACTAAGGTTTGTCTCTTATATTTTCAGATCTAATTATTTCTCTTTATTTTTGATCTTTCTTTTATTTTTCCTTAAATTATCGTGAATGAAACCCCCCTCCATTTCGTTACTTTCTTTTAGTTTTAAACATCGCTAACCTTTACCATTAAAAATTCCTCATGGGAACGATATCCACTTACCACTACTGCATTCATTTGTATTAACGTAAGTGATTTCTTTTGAATTTGGTTGCAGGTTACAGCAATATCACACTTGTAGAACTTAAGGAACTTAATGCTTAATTATAGGAGTTATTAGATAAGGGATTCATTAGACCCAGTTTATCAACTTGGGGAGCACCAGTCTTATTTGTGAAGAAGAAAAATGAAACTCTGAGATTGTGCATCAATTATAGGCAACTGAATTGGGTGACAGTGAAGAAAAAGTATTCGTTGCCGGGGATTGATGACTTACTTAATCAGTTGCAGGGAGCTAAGTTATTTACTAAGCTAGACTTGAGATCAGGGTATTATCAGTTGAAGATAGCAAGGGTTAAGGTACTGAAGAGTGCATTTAGAACCAGATATGGGCATTTCGAATTTTTAGTGATGCTGTTTAGATTGACAAATGCCCTAGCAGCTTTTATGAATTTGATGAATAAGGTATTTCAACCCTACTTAGATCGTTTTATGATTATGTTCATTGACGACATTTTGATGTATTCAAAAAGTAGAGAGCAACATGCTGAACATTTGAGGTTAGTCTTATAGATAATGAGAGAGAAGCAATTATATGTTAAGTTTAGTAGGTGTGAATTTTAGCTTGAACAAGTAGTATTCTTGGGTCATATAGTAACTGGACAGGGCATACAAGTTGATCCAAAGAAAATAAAAGCAATGATGAAATGGGAAGCTCCGAGAAATTTATCTGAGATTTGGAGTTTCCTTGGATTAGTTGGATAATATTGGAGGTTTATCAAAGGGTTCTCATTAATTTCAACCCCTTTGATAAAAATTCTAAGGAAGAATATACCATTCAGATGGACTGATGAATGTTAGAAAAGTTTTGAGGAGGTAAAGCATCGGTTAACTATAGCACTAAAGTTAGCTATTCCATCTGGATCTGAAGATTATGTTGTGTATAATGATGTTTCACACCAGGAGTTAGGATGTGTACTGATGCAGTATGGCAAAGTGATTGTATATGCATCGAGACAATTAAGGTCTCACGAGTTTAATTTTTCGGTACATGATTTAGAACTATCTGCAGTGTTTTTTGCTCTAAAGATATGGAGACATTATCTGTATGGAGAGACATTTCAGATATATACTGATTATAAAAGTTTGAGATACTTATTGAGTCAGAAAGAGTTGAATTTAAGAAAGAGACGATGGATAGAGTTACTTAAAGACTATGATTGCACAACTGAATATCATCTGGGTAAAGCTAATGTGGTAGCTGATGCATTAAGTAGAAAATCATATAGCAATGTAGCACAAATGCGAACATCGAGGTTACCATACCTAATGCAATCAAGAGCATTGAATGTTGAATTAAAATTAGGGTAGAATGAGGCATTAATAGCTACATTGAAGCTTAGACCAATGTTACATGAGAGAATCGGAAAAGCCCAACGTGAAGATCCAAAAATTGTGAAGTTGAAGGTGAATCCAAATTTTGAGTTTGAAGTGAGAAATTAGACATTGTGTTTGAAGAAGAGAATGTGTGTACCCAATGTGAATGATTTAAGAAAAGAGATTATGGAGGAAGCACACATAGGAGCCTATGTTAAGTAGCATGGTACTCTAAGATGTATAATACGTTGAAACAGCATTTCTGGTGGCCAGGGATGAAGAAGCAAGTGCTTGAATATATGGCTAAGTGTTTAACTTACCAAAAGATTAAGGCAGAGCATCAAGATTCAGTTTATAAGTTACAATCATTGCCTATTCGGAGTGGAAATGGGAGAGAGTCACTATGGATTTTATTATGGGTTTGCCAAGGACTTCGAGGCATGATGCTCTATGGGTTATTATTGATCGATTGACAAAATCAACTCATTTCTTACCTGTGAGGGAGAATATGACATTGGATTAGTTGGCCTGAAGTATGTGAATGAAGTATTGGGATTACATAGGGTCCTAATGTCCATTATATCAGACCGAAAACCCAGATTTACTTCGAGATTTTATAAAAGTTTACACACAGCTTTAGGTACAAAGTTGAACTTCTATACAGCATTTCATCCTCAGACAGACGGACAGAATGAGAGAACGATTAAAACTATTGAGGATATGCTCAGATTTTATGTTTTGGAGTTCCAAGGAGCATGGGATCAGTATGTAGCTTTGATTGAATTTGCTTATAATAATCATTATCACAGTACTATCATAATGGCTTCATACAAGGTGCTATATGGCAAAAAGTGTCATTCATTGTCGTATTGGGATGAAGAGGGGCTAAGGATTGTTGAAGGCCTAGAACTGATTCAAGATACTGTTGATAAAGTTAAACTGATCTGTAGTAGAATAAAAGTAGCACAAGACAGAAAAAAGAGCTATGTGGATCAGCACTGAAGGAATATAGAGTATCAAATAGGAGATAAAGTGTTTATGAGAGTATCACCTTGGCGAGGAGTACTAAGGTTCAGTAAAAATAGGAAGTTAAGCCCTAGATATTTAGTCTATATAAGATTATAGAGAGAATTGGACCATTGGATTATAAGTTAGCACTACCTATTGAGATATATTAGATTCACAATGTGTTTCATGTGAGTATGTTTAGGAGATATTAGTTTGATCTGACACACATGCTATTGGCTCAGGAGGTTGATGTTGTAAGTAATCTGAGTTATGTTGAGGAACTGGTAAAGATTTTGGGATATCAGATGAAACAATTGAGAAACTAAGTGATCCAATTGGTTAAAGTCCTTTGGAGGAATAATTGGAGTGAAGAAGCTACGTGGGAGACAGAGAAGAACATGAGGAATCAATATCCCCACCTATTTGATCAATCAGGTAAGAATTTTGAGGACAAAATTTCTTAAGGGGGAGAATTGTTATATCCCGTTTCCATACTAGAGGTTAGGACATAGGATCCTAGACCATTACTTATGAGTAATAGCATTGATAAAATATGAGGTGCATTGCATTAACATGCATACCATGAGCATACACACGAAATTTAATTTTTCTACACATTTTAAATACTGTATATGCACTCAATTGACATATTCCAGGGTATGAATGATTTAAAATGATGATAATGTGAATTATGAATTATTATGTCGTGAATTTTGATTTGGTGAACTACAATTATTAATTCAAATTTTCTAGTGAAAATTGAGAGATATATGAAATTATGTGTATTTTTGGACTAGGAAAAATGCCAAGCGGCAAGAGAAATTGATTTGTGGTAGTAGAAATAAATGACATATGAGAATAGAAATAATTGACAAGTGGCATTAGGATTTAATGACAAGTATCATAGAAAATTGGGTGAAATTTGGTTTAGAATTTTGGAGATAAATAGACTAGTTATTAAAAGACTAACAGGGGACCACAATAAGGTGACATGTGGTAAGTGACAAGTGTCACAACACTTGCCACTCACCACTCATCACTCACGACTCTCTCATTTAGAAAGACCAACTTTTTATTGTCTTTCATTTGTTCTATAGGCTCTTTTCTTCAATTTTCGTTCTTCTCTCTTCTTTACTCACGAGACTCTTACCCTCGACATCTTGAACTTTGTTATCATCCAACACCTTGCTACTTCAACAAGATCCTTGTTATCTCTTCATCTTATTACTAGAAAATCTCATCTTTTCTTCTTGAAAGATGATCGTGTATACATGGAAAGCTAAGGTTTTATGGTGATTTGAAGAAGCTTTGAGTTAAACAAGTAAGTAGCATATTGTTCTTCATGGGTTGTTCTAATAGAAACGTTTTTTATGATAGTTAGAGATAGATTGAAAGTGTTAATGGAGTTGAATATATGCTAAAACATGGATAAAGAAATGAGTATGTTGATGTCCTATTTTTATGTTTATGATGAGTAATAATTTATAAATTGCTATAAGGATGTGTTTAGAGATAGAATGATCATGAAAATTGTGATGAATGAGTGTTGAAAGGTAATGAAGAAATGTGTAGGTTTATGTTTTATTATGTAGTATTGATCAACCATAGGTTATGAGTTATCTTATGAATGGTATTGAGATAGAATTGAGGTGAGAATGAAGAGGAAACGAAGAAGAAAGGATGAACTACGTATATGATATGTTGAATATAGGATGAAATGGTATAAAGTGAATGATAATGAATTAATTGAGTAGAGTTTTGTGAGATTTAATTTAACCAATATGGTATTTAGATTAGCATGAAATGAGGTTGCATAAAAGGACATGAATTCTGGAAAACTTGAAGTGTTAATGATGTTTCTATGTATGTGAATTTATGGAAAAGTGAAGGATGAAAGGCAGAGCACAATCATGGCCTAGTCCCCACGATCGTGGCCTAGTTATTTGGGTTCTGTCACAATCGTGGCATAATCCCTATGATCGTGAATGATCGTGGACTATTGCACAAGCTTTTGTCACGATCGTGAAGGCTAGCATAAAAAGTGAAATGTTGTCTTTTAATTGATGTTTGAAACAACTAATGTTAAGGTAATTTCCTATGGTGTATTTAGGCTTGAAATAAACCTAGTTTGATGATGAATTAGTTGATAAAATTTTTTATATTTTAGGTTGTTAATTGATGGTTATAACTTAAGAATGGATTAATGTTATCATGTAACATAATCTGGAAAATTATGAAGGTTATAGGAATGAAAGTGATCTTATGAATGCTAATGTGATTCAAAGGAGATTAATGATGTGTATTAAGTAAGATTGAAGGAGAATTTAGAGATTATGTGATCATATAATGTTAAAATAACAATGATGAATATATAATTGCTGAACTTAGATTAACCAATTATTATTGAGGTATAAACCTAAGTATAAACTAGAAATACCTAAGCGATAATGTTTAAATGATCATGAGATATGAATTAAAGATACATACCGAGAATTGTCATTGAGCATGCATTGTACATAACACATATACATATGTGTATGATTGAGTACTTATATGATTAAGCAATTTAGTAATGAGTAAATATGTGTATTGCATGGTTTAGAAGTGCAAATAGAATGTCAGCATCCAGACATTGTCGGAACATCAAGGCAATAACTATTTGGAGCTTACTGTGAGTAAACTAGATGTTTCTCATCAGTTGCTTAAATTTCAATTATTGAAATGATAATGATGTGAATGTGATAATTCTGGACATCAATAGTTCGAGGAGTTTGATAATTAGGAATGTATTGGAAGTGTTCTAATTATATATGAATCTGACAGAAATATATGTTCTCAACAAAAATATTGAATGTTGAACGTAGGCCTGATGAAAATATGAAAAGTGAATGTATATACCAGATGAAAGTGATTGATTGCATATATGTGATTTGATGCATTTCATTTAATATGCATGAATAGATAAAGAAAGTTGTAACTATTAGGTTTATGTAAATATAGTGCCCTAGAAAGCAAGTGTATTTACATATAACTTAATTTTCTTCCAGTTACAATATTGTAATGAAAATATTTATTACTAATAAACTAAAAGAGTTTGGTTTTATTTGTATGAGCATGATATAACTAGTCATAAGGTACCAAAGTTCTTTTGTAAGTAATATACATATACATGGAGATATATGGGGAACATGTATATTATTATAATCTAAATTTATTGATTCACAGTCGAATAATCAAGTTGATCGCTTGATTATAGTTTAGACTATAGTGTTGCGATTTACCTCTGTGTAAATAAAGGAGTTTACTTCAAAGGAATGATGAGTTTCAAATCATGACAGTAGTTGACTATCAGTAATGGCACTATTAAATGAATATGGAATCATGTATATTTTGAAAGAATAAAGTAGGCCGTTACTTTAATCTTAAAACACACACTTTAGCATTCGTTTATTACGAACCACAATCTTGATGAATGGTGAACTCATATGTGTTTCGTTATAATTCTTGATATGATCGGAATGGATTTTTACAGGGTATCAATCCAGTGTTCGCATGTTGGAATTATTAATTGAAACATGCATCAGGGAACATTCACTCAAATAAAGAGTTTATAGTGATATCATCACTTCTAGATGTTTTACAGAGATTCGTGATTAAACTAGTGTCAGTAGTTTGATGGACTAGCTACCTATCAAGTCTTAATACCAAGATTAAATCTTGTGTGTTAATCACCATGTAGAGTGAAACAGTCGATTTAGAAGGAAAAACCAACATAAGGGAAAAACAGTAATTTTACCCTTTATTGTGTGGATGGATACAATATGGTTCATAATAAAGTTTGTGATTGGACATCAAATTAATAATTTTTCAAACACAGTTTCTCATAATTTTAAGTAATTCAAGAGTTCAACCAATTGGCTTTAGTGGAATGATAATTGGTTAATAAGTCAGAATTAATTCTAATGAGATTAAATTAATTTCAGTCTTATTGGAGCTTAAATTATTTAAGTCCAATTAGATTCTCCACGTGGCTTCTAGGAAGGTTATCAATGGAAGTAAGAAAAATAAACAGAGGTTATTGGATAGAAAATGAGACAAAAAGGAGAAAATTGGACGAATTGGATTCAGACCAATAAGACCGGAACAATTTAATTAAGAGTTAATTAAATTGGGTCTTAAGCCTATAATTAAATATTGGGCTTACACTAATTAATTGTTAATTATAAGACCAAAGGGACGTTTAATATTAGGCTGGATTTTGATTTAATTAAACAGATTAATTGAATTAAAATTAATATTAAAAAAGAGCAAAATCGAAGTCTACAAAATGTAGGATTCAATAATGCTCTTCATTAAATGATTTAATTGCTAGTTTTTGATGGCTTGTTTTAATAACATAAATGGACAACTCTCTTGGAATTCACGGTTTGAATGAGTGGGTGCGTTGTTTTGCATTTTCCATTCACTTCCAAAGCAAAACTGATGGTTTTAAATGAATAGTAGCTGTCCATTAACGTTTTGTGCAGCCCTCTTTGCATTCTTTTGATTAAAGAATGAATGGTTAGTTTTAATGTAGGATAACATACAGCTCATTTGATAATACATGGCTTTCAGCATGATTTGCTAAAATAAATGTGTGCTATCCTAACTCTCTCCACTCTCTCCCAATACTCCATTCGATAATGCTCTTTCATAAATAGTTTTAATGGCTGGTTTTTAAATCACCTTACATGAAAACATTATAATGTTAGATAAAGTCCAAGTGTTGGACATGTAAGGACAACTGATTTAGTATTTGATACTAAAATGTACTGGTGTGTTATTCTCTCTAAGCTCTCAAAGCCATCGCATATAGAAAAAGAGAAGCTATTCATTTTTTTTCTTCTCTTAGCTAGCCTAAGATAGAAAAACAAAGTCTTCAATTATTTTTCTTCTTCTTTCCCACAAAAGGATTTTGATAACCAAGTTGTCTAAGGAGAACAAGAAGTAGATCGGATTGTTTAAGGACACAGCAACAAGGAGTCAAAGCTGTAGCAAGGAGTCGGTAAAATTCCGATCTTGTTCTTATTTCATTTATTTTCCTTATGTTGTATCACGTATGGATTAAAAGCATGTTGATTTGTTGTTTATACTTCTGCTATGTTTTGATTTCGGAAAAAGTTTTTAAAATTTATCGTTTAGCCAAACCAAGCATGTTTTTGTTTTTGATCCAAAAGTAACCGGAGTGGTCAGTGGAAAAGTGCTTAAAACTCTGAAACAAGTATAAATAGCCACAGGCTTACTAGTAAAATGAACCTGGTATCCACAACAGATACGGAACAATTATCAATGAGTATGGTATCCACAACGAATACGGGATAGTTAAAAAGGCGCTCGGTCACTACAAAGTAACAACGAAAGTGGAGTCACATATGCATTGCATATATAATTTGATATGTATGAAATGAATGATTGAGTTGAGTTATTTGAACTATTTTGAAATTGAAATGTGAAATGATATGTAATTATTGATTATGTGATATGTCTGTGAATTGTGAATTGTACTTGTGTATTGATATGAGTGAGCACATTGAGAATAGTTCATTTACTGAGTTATCAAAACTCATCAAAATTACAACGTGGCTTCTTAGGTATGAGAGAGGAGACTTAACTTCTAAGATGTTCTAGGAGAAGTATAGTTCTTAGGTTTTGGACAATAAGAAATGACTCAAAGGTCAATTAGCTGAGACTGAAGAGTTAGACATAATATTTTTGTTTACTTTCTCATTCCATATAGAATATGTTGTAAAGAGCAGTAGACTCTCATATGCTTTTGATACAGTGTATATATGAATTATGGAGTATAATGCTACAATGTAATTATGATTTCCTTCAATTTACTTGACCCAAAAAAACTTCTTTTTTTTCATACCTTACCTAAGCTACGTTTTAACCCTTATCAAGTCCCTTTGATTTATGCAATAAGTTCATTTTTGTTAAGTGGTGGAGATATGGTTCTTGAGCAAGCTTATGGAAATAACTCATTACGCTTTGATTTGAGAGCTTATTAAACCCTTAGCACTTTGAGCATATATAGTGAAATCAACGAGAGGGTGTCAAGTATTGTTTCATTTGATTTTGATGGAATCAATGAGATGCAATGTTTTAATTCTATCTATGTGTCCTGTAAGTACTTGTTCTCTCGATAGTTATTTTATCTTAAACCTTCAATGTGAATTAGCTTTTGGATACTTTTGGATAACATGAAAGAAGACAAGAGGTTTTTATAAGGATAATTTATGTATTGAATTGATGTATGCTTGAAGACAAGCATGAGTCTAATGAGGGGAGATTTGATAAGATGTTATCTTAATATATTATTTGAAATTATCTCTTTTGTTTTGGATTTATTTTGGTGCTTAGATAAGAAAATTAATGTTTGTTTTGTTTTAGAAGATGAAAAGTGGAGATTGCATCAAATTAGGACATTATTGGTGGAAAACAAAAATTTTGGAGCATATGGACAAATGGACAAATTACTACAGTGGATAAGGTGATATCACGCCTAATGTCAAATTTACTTAAAGAGTTGGAGTTTAATTAGGAAAAATCTTGCTACCCTTTTTATGTAGGGATTGTGATTTGTTTTACATAGACATCTTTGCAAGATAGGATTAGAGTAGGTTTAGAGTAGGAAACCATTATAAAGGGAAGTTCACTACCTCTCCACATCAATCAATCATTTTCTTCTTACTTTTCTATGAATATTTCATCTTTCTTCTATCTTTGGTGTTGGAACTAAAGCCATGTGAGACTAATCTCAATTATTCTGATTCAAAGGGATTCAAAACTCTAGTTGTAACCTTGTGAGGTATGATTATAAACTTTGATTCATGTTTTAATTCAAATATTTCTTGTTTTAAGTTCTTGCATTTGACAAATAATTAATATTAATTGGTCTGAAAATTAATTTAATGTTGATTATTCTGTAGTTATCCATGAATTCAATGATCTGTAATTGTCATGAAGGATTAGTACAAGTAGCAAATATGTTATTTATGAATTTGTACATTTAACTTATGATAAACAAAAAAACTAAGTTGAATAGTTGCAACTATCTCAAGTATTTAATTTACGGTTTAGTCATTTTCATTAAGGTTATTGCTATCATTTAATTGATATGAAATACTATCATACCCAGTCAATTGATGGTAATTTTTTGTTTGAATGCTGAGTTTAAATCAATTAATTTAGAAAATTTTGAGACTTATTATGACTATCCTAATATGTTTCGAATTAACAGCTTAAATTGTAAAAAATATTATTTAAGACTAATAATCAATGATACAATTAGATGAAATATTTCCCTTGAATCAGAATTTAGTAAGCTTGAATTTCTCCCTTTTATATTTAATTGACTTGTTTGGATTTTTTGTTAATTTTAGTTAATTAGTAATTAATCGAAAATCCTAACTTTATTTTATTATCTGAAATTGAGAAACTAGTATTTAGTTTTTTTTTATTCGGCCTAATTCTACAACTATTACGAGAAATTAGAGGATCAAAATTAATTTAAAGGCTTGAGCAACCCGACCACATATCACCGTAAAATGGTGGTGTTTCTCGTGTTTAGCTCTGACTTTCACAGTACCTTCCTCTATGCTGCTGGTGACAAAAGAGACCAAACCCATAACATAGAGAGAATGGTTGCACAATTAACTCACCATAACATAGAGAGAATGGTTGCACAATTAACTCACGTGAGATAATTATATACTAGTCGAAGACACGTTTTCTATCCGTGAAAGAAGCTAGATCACCATCTATTCATCTTCAATCATCTAACCAACGAACCAGCGATATTAGTTCGGCCACCCGAAGGCACTTGAAAGTCCAATGCCTTGATTGAATTGCCTTTTAACAAAAATATAATTCTTGATGATTTAGGTGGCCATGGTTGATTTTTACGAGTTTCCAAAGCTCAGTAAACAGACCTTATTATATTGATTTAGGGTATTTTCAATTTTGCAATCAGTAATAATTAATAATGAAATGATAATCAATAATAACAATCAAATATAAAATTATGATTGAATTAAAGAATTAAAATGGATCTAATATTAACGTGAAGAATTAAGACTAGATAAATTTAATAAAAATTTGCATATATTTGCAAAATTTAAGATGAATTTAATTATATAACATTATTAATTTAAAACACACAATAATAAATTAATTATAAAGCATATTTTGTTATAAAAGTTACTTTTTTTCAGTAGTTACCCTCAAATTTATAGGTTATGTAAAAATCACCAAATTTTTCAGAATGTTAACATAAATAAATTTCAACTTTTATTTTAGTAATCATTTAAAATTGTAAAATTAAGAACAGAAAAGAGATGAGAAAAGTCGTTAGTTAAAGGGCAAAGGCTTCAAGTGTATCATGCTAGCGTTAGGCAGTATCAAAGCAGCGAAACTACTTAAAAAGTCTTAAAACTTCAAACGATGAAATTAGTCAAAAACAAAAAGTGTCGTGCTGCTGGTGCAAAACAGGTTGATGCCGTTGGCGGGCATCGAACTCTGGTCACCCGCGTGACAAAACAGAGCACTCACCCCCATACTACAACGGTAACTCTCCGTGCTAATTGTAGCCAATTATATATATATAAATAGTTGAGCAAACATATCGAAGCGATAATATAACAGACACCAACCATCAACAAAAGGCAGAGGCTGCCATGGCAACCACCACCACAGCGACTTCAGTCTACTTTTCTTCTCAGAAATTTTCAGCATCTCTCCCTCACAACCAGAATCTCTGCTGGTGTGTCTTTCGAAACCCCATCTCATCAAAACAAAAGCAGAGAATTAGAAAAGTTGTGATAATTAGAAGCAGTTCAACGTCATCTGATGATAATGCTGAGACGTCAAGTACTGCAGCTCAAGTACTGGAAGAATCAGAGATTTCCATCGAAGAAGCTCCAGCGGGAACTCCGTCTTTGATATCTGCGCTCAATGTGGAAAGGGCTCTTCGTGGCATACGTAACTGATTAATTTGCTCTATATATTTACTCATAACTCACTTATGGTTTTGTTTAGAATTTTGATTTGATAAATTAAGAATTTTTGGATAATTAAGCACTTTTTTTTTCACTTTTGAATTTATTAAAATTTATGGGGCTTTGCTTCAAGCATGCAGCCATTACGGATGCCGATCATTACGACAGACTTGGACTTCAAATGGGATGTTCTTTCCAACAGGTCTCCATTAGTACTGATCAGATAAATATGTAAAAATCTCTGACTCATTCCTGGTTTTTGTACTTATTTGCCAATCTCATTCGTCAGGTTACTGATGGATACAAAAACAAGGTAGATGAGTTACTGAATCAACAGGGTTTAGACAAGGAACAACAGAACAACCAATTGGAACTTCTCAAGGTGATATTGATAAGTAATGTTATTTTCTTTTACTTTTTCAGACACTCTATATATGAATATGTACATATACATAACTTGCGTGTGTTTCTGTTTCCATATGTATATGCATGCAGGAATCTTTCCTAATCTTATCGTCGGAGGAAGAGAGGAGAATGTATGATTGGAGTTTGGCCAGGAGTGGAAACCCTGACAGGTATACGTGGCCTTTTGAAGTGGACATAACCCAAACTCCAACTGATCAATCCCCTCCACCTCAGGTATGTTGATTTTAGTTAGTTATAAGGTGGTTACCAAGTGGTAATTAATATGGCGATGTTAGAGTTTACTTGTAGGCTTCCCAACTAATTAATTCATCGTTACTGGTTAAAGATAGAGAATTGCACGAGGCTGCAATAGAAATTAAACGAAATCACTTACTCTACCACTCCAATAAAGCTTAAATGTATGAAGTTGAAGCATGGAATGAAGTTATTTTACTTGAGGGGATATTGAAATGAGACTTTGTGTAGGAACCGGAGGACGTTGGACCGACAAGATTGGTAGGTTACTTCATTCTTGGGTGGATACTCCTCTCGTTTGCATTGTCCATTGCCCTGAGCCGATGACGACGTAGCAATTGTTGGCAGCCTATAAATATTTATTTATATCGAAAATTCGATCCCGCAATTCTCAGAAAGGTGAAAAGTCCGAGTTATTGTATCTTCTTTACTGGATCCAATGTAATGAATGCTCTAATCCAATAATAAATGAGAATGGTGTAATTCGTTATTTAAAATTGTGCACAAGTTTTAATTTAAGAACATATTAATTCCTTAACGTTTTAAAATAGAACACGTTGATTCTTTAATTATAATTTTATTCAATTTTTCCTTAATTTGCATGATATGTGTTACCTCGACACAACGAAGTTGTATCCTTTTGAATCTAATGTGTATATAATATTTTTCAAACAATAATTTTTATATTTTCATATTAATTAAAATAAATAAAATTAAAATTAAATCTTTAAAAATTACTTAAACCTTTGAACATACATTGAGAATCACAACTCATGTATCCTAGGTTCAAACTCTTGTCTTTCAATACTTTTTTTAAAAAAAAGGAAAGAATCCAGAGACATTGCAAGTAACAGTCAAAGAGAAAATTCATATACCTTTTCCAAATTCAATATGTCGAATGATCGACATAAGAACTAAAAAGAATTTCAAATCACCAAATAAATATGACTATTCCCTTGAAAAATATTCGCTAGTAGTATATTGTCGAAAAAGGATATCATCCAAATTAAAGAGGTATGGTTGATTCATTATTTAAAAACTCGAATAGGTTATTTAAGTTCATTAGTAAATACTTCCAATTCTCTTCCCCCACACCTTCTTTTTTTCAACTGAACATCTTCATCCCTTGTTGTAAGATAATATATCAGCCAAGTAACTATAAAGTACACATTTTCAATTGACTAAGAAACTATAGCCAAAACTCTTTAAAAAATCTATCACCAAAACATATCTAGCAGTTAACCACAAACTATAACGTATTTGCACTTTAGTTGCACAACTGATTAAACATTACCAGTCTCTAATAACAACGTTCCGTCATAATCAAACTTCTCTTTTGCCACAATCATTTGTTCCCTTTTAAGCTTAACATATACATTACAATAGAAAAGACATTCGACGACAAATATTTTCATTGGTAAAAGTACAAAAATCGTCGCCAAAAATTTTTAATGACAGAAAAAAAATCATCGAACATTTTGTTGCAAAATCCAAGTAGCAAAATATTATCGTTGCAAATTATTTTTCGGTCCGATCTATGATTCGTCACCAAAAGAGAAAGCTGAGGTTAAAACCAATTATAACGAAAGACTATTAGCAACGATTATTATTCGTGGCTAAAAAGTTAAGTTATTAGCTACGTTACTTACCTGTAGCTAATAATATATTACGACGATAATTTTTACTTAGCAAAATATTTTTAGAGACATTTTTCAAAACATAGGTAAAGATTATTTGTGACGATTTTTAAAGGTTATTTGCGACGATTCTCAAATCATAGCTAAATGTTATTTGTGACGATTTTTAAAACTTAGCTAAAGGTTATTTGCGATGATTTTAATAACGTGGCAAAAAACTTTCGGTGACAATTTTGGAATGGTTGGGAAATCTTCTAAGCTACATTTTTAATTTAATTTTTTTAAAAAAATTGTTGGTGACATTTTAATAACATTGCTAAAAGGTTTTGGTGACGTGTTTTGATTTTTTAGTAAATATTAGTATAAAAAATTGGATATTAAATTATGATTATTTTAAGATTTTTAATCTATCATATTTTTGTGATATTTAGATCTTTTGATTTATAATTAATTAAACAAAAATTAAAATAAAAACAATTTATATAAAAATACATGTCATTAAATTTTAATTACAAAAAGCTTATGTACAAACTAAGGCTCGTTTCCATCGTCACTACTGATCGCAAGGTTACATACGCTAAGTTTTAATATTTATAACTTTGGTAATTTCTGCAATCACACAAGTTGTTCGCGCAGCACCTAAAGTATCGATCCTATGAGGAGGGAAGTCTAGTCCTAAAATCTAAGGTTGCACTAACTACAATAATTCAAAATACGTAAACTAAAGCAGAAAATAAATCAATCAAACAATTAATTTCAAGAATTAAATTATAGAAATCTAAACAAGTAACAAATCACACAACCCAATTCAAAAATCAACCTAGAAATTACCAAGAGAGAAAGGGGATTTTTAATCCGAAATTAACAAAAATCTAACTGATTATACCATTATCGAATTAATAGGTCTAAACAGTCCTAGGGTAGATTACTCTCTCTCGAGTTATAATCCTTAACCCTAATTGATAATCCCTAATTTAAATTATGGAATTGTGATCTCTCGATTCACAATTGACCAAAAATCTAAATTAGTTCTAAAATTGTCTAATAACCTCCTAGGAACCTATGCTCGATCTCTCATTACACCGGTTTGATTCAATTCTCTGCTTATCAAATTACCTAACTCTCGTTAGCCTAATTTGATTATTTTCACTCAGCTTACCCTCTCAGCTTATTGCCGAATTATTACGAACAAATATTGAATCACAATTAAATCAATAAAAACACAATCAACCAAACTTTATTAATCTCAAGGACTAAAAACCCGAAGGTGAGTTTAGACATGAATCAACACTCGACAACAGTTAATTTAAATAATTATACCAATTTCATAGATCCATAAAATTGAAATAAAAATAGAAAACTGTCAGAACGGATTTGTGGAGGCAGGACTGCGGGAAACCACCTATTTTAAAAAGTACGTCGCGTCAAGCTTCATCTCCGTGACTCTCTTCCTTCGTCTCCTTCCTCAATCTCTCGACAACTCTCTAGGTTTTTCAGAATGTGGCTGACATGAGTGCTCTTATTCAGACTCTCTAAGGCTGTTGGTTATGTCGCTTTATGATATATTTATACTTTGGATGCCTTAGGTTTCAGTCAAGGTCGAAACGATCTGAAAAATCTTACGAAACTTGAGTTTTTACTTCAGCCCGATGTAGCCCACAGGGCCACGATCGTGGGTAGTGCTTAACCCTCTCTATCACGATCGTGACCCAAAGTGCACGATCATGGCCTGGATCTACGCTCTCTGTCACGACCGTGCCCAAAGTGCACATTCGTGGCCTAGCTTCCCTGGCTCGTCCCTCCCTGTCACAATCGTGGCCTATTGTGCCACGATCGTGGGCTATGTTTTTGGCCTGAAACTCTTCGCAACATCTCCGTTCTTCGTCGTTTAACCTTAAACGCTAACAAAGACATCAAGGTACCTAAAAAATATAACAATTAAGCTCAAGACTCATACTAACCCATAAAAACACTTAAACATATAAACTAACACAATAAAACCATAAATACACACTTAACACTCAAATTCACACTAAATGCCAAACAAATTACACCATAAATACAATGCAAATCAGAACTATCAACTACTACTTTCATAATTTAAGCCAAGTATTTGTTTGACCATCTTTTCGAGCTTGGCCAACTTTCGTCCAGTACTATCTAACTTTTGTTCATCACATTGTAATGAAGCCTTAAGTGATATCATACTTTTAGACTTCCATAGTTATCCTACGCTTCTTTAGACGTCCAACCTTCACCTTCTTTGTAATGTGTCAGTTTGTAGAGTATGATCTTATCACACTCTTGTCCATGTAGTTCCTTTTGTGTTTTATGAAAACAAAAATTGAAAAACATTAAATAATATTGTATTAACTGATATAATTATAGTTTATAGCCAAAGAACTTACAAATTCTGTTCCATCAACAAAAACTAATTTGGAGCCTTGATTGTGAGGAGTTTCATTTTTTTCTCTATTTACCTTGGCTGTCTCACACTCTTCCTAAATACAAAAAGGAAATAGTCACTAAATGTGGCACAAGATTAATTGAAGCAAATGTGAAGAGAAAGAAGAAAAACCTTAACATTGGCAGAGGCCCAATAATCACACATTTGAATCCAATTTTTTGAAGTCATCCATTCAGGAACACGTTTCCTTGCCTCCTCATCTAAAGGAAAATATTTTTAGTATTTATGTAGTCGATAACGATGATCCTTCTCCCTTTATTCCAACAGTGAATTGATATAGCTTGAAACTTCAGGGTTCTCGATATTAACAATATTAAGTTTCATTTGTGAACAAGTAAAAGTTAAATTAGTGTTTAAATATTAGTTAAAAATGTATAATATTAAATAAATTAAAAAATTACCAAAACTTTGTCAAGAATTTGAAGCAAGTTGTCTTCCTTCAATTGTTTGGCATGCTTAAGGTAAGGCAATTTGGTCCTGACAATGACCCCAAACTTACTGGACAATTTGCTAATTGAACTTTGTCAATTGGATGACCTTGTAGGGGTCAATACACATAGACTACTTGCTATTCATTGCAACATTCATGCATCGCAACTCAGAACCTTTAGTGATATCTCTATCTCTTTTCCTAAAAGTGGTATTAGAACTTGACAATAAGAGAATAATGATAAGAAAAATTCATTAAACATGTAGCTATATATTTGAAGACAAGTGAAATCATAGGGGGTAAAGAGTAATAAACATGATGATCCCTCACTAGTAGTTAAGGTAGATTGACGTTGTTACTATTTGGCTTCATTGGTAGATGAAGTTAGTTGTTGTGGTTGATCTGGTTATTGTGGGCAAGGAATATCTTCGCTAGTTACCACCTTATTTCCTTTATTTCTATCAGGTTTCATTATATTGAATATCTATAATGATATTATTAAATGATTTCTAAATGAATTTCCAATATAAAATAAAGATATTAGAACAACAACATAAAAAACTTTTCAAATTTAGAATTTAATCATTTCAGAGCATTTGATATTCCCATAATCATAACTTTTCATCACTTCACTTGCTTCAAGATCTACTCAAAAATATTTAGTACACCACACATCACTTCAGTTACAAGATGTTGAATTTAAAGAAAGTTACATCCCTTCACATCTTAAATTAGATTATGTCATTTATATACCTAGGCATCGAGAAAACAACTTAATCTTATCATTTGTTATTTGAAATATCAGAAAAAGAAGTAGATGGAGGATTATTTGACGTAGTTTAGTTAGAGGAGTTGAGCAAATTTCAATTCATAATAAACATGTCAAGAAGGTTTGTATTATAACACTCTTTAATTGCTTCTCATCCTCAAATTGTGATTACATTATCTCATAAGTAAGACAAAATCATTATAGTATGAAAGATTACATTGACAAACAAGATGAGTATGATTTTTATTAGAACTTAGAAGATCAAAGTTGTAGATCCCTTGATGGGATTATTTTGATTGTTTTCTCCAATCCCAAGTTAGTTAATTAACTATAATCATAAGTTAATTTAAATGGTGACTTGTCAGTTTTCAAACAATATAAACAACAATTTTTTCCCTTCAATCATTATCATCAACATCTTCAAAATCATCATCACTAATTACATTATGATTTGACTGTTCATCACTATTATATTCAATTGAAGTATCATCATTGTCATAAAGTTCATCCTCAATATATTCTTTATCACTTTTGACGATAAAATTGGCTTGTACTTCATCCACTTGTACTATTTTAGGATCAAAATCTCTCCTATGGAATAAAAAAAAATATGTATCTTCTATCCAAATGGCTTCATTATTTAAGTCCAAACACTACGGTATATGGCATTGTTGTACCACATGAATCGAGAAGCCAAGGCTTCTTGCTGTCACTCCTAGGCTTAAAGAATATTTCATCGATAAGCCTCATAGGAGTTGCCTCACAGGTTTCTAACCTATATACCATCCTAAGGGTTTATTATGTCTCAATGTTTCAAACAATACCCAAACTAAAATACTTAGACTATTAAATCAGAACATAAAAGAATATTACAAACAACAAGACAAAAACAAGACCTCATTTGCAATCACAAAAAATTATTGTCACAAATACTCCAACTAGTAAAGCAAAACATATTGGAGATATTACTTGGAAGACTTATCTGGATGGACGGACAACCACAAACTGCAAAGAAGAAGGACAAGGTCAGATGATTATCAATGCTCTTTAACATAAAACAGTGCTTGCAAAATATCGGAATTTTGAATTTAATATAATACAGTTGTTCTTTATCTTTTCAGTATTAAAAGAAATTATTATTGGCTATTGGTATAGTTGCAAATAACAATATAATTCATCTTGTATTCAATTTTCGGTAAATAAAATGAAAAATATATCTACAACAACTCCAAAATAACAATTTCAAAACTTAACCAAATCTTAAATGCCATAAGTACCATAACTACTCCATGAGTGATTTAACTGACTTCAAATCCAACTTCAAATTCCATAATAAACAATTTCAATTTCAAAGTACCATAATAAGCAATTTCACAACTTCAATTTCCAACTTCAAATTCCTTGCAATTTTGATAAATGAATTGAATCATATTTTAGGACTTAGTTTGTTATGTATTAAGTGTTAATTTGATTGTTTAGTATGTGTTTAGGTTAAAATTGTGTTAGTTTGAGTGTTTAAGTGTTTTTATGGGTTAGTATAAGTCTTTGAGCTTAAATATTATGTTTTTGAGGTACCTTGATGTGTTTGTTAGTGTTTTAAGGTTAACATCAAAGAACGGAGAAGTTTGAGAGACACTCGTACTGAAACAACTGCCTACAATCGTGGTACAATCGTGACAGAAGCATTGGAGCCAGTGCCTTGATCGTGACAGGAGCCTAAGATACTACCCATGATCATGGCTTGATTGCCATGATCATAACAGAAGGGTTCGATGTGGCCTACGATTGTGGCATACAGGGCCACGATCGTGGCCTACGTTGGCTAGAAGAGCAAACAAGTGAAAAAGTCAAGTTTCGAGAGATTTTTGGACCTTTTTAACCCCTGGAAAAACCTATGGTTGCTTAGAAAACAAAAGGTATTTAAAGAAAAAGACAAAGGAGATTAAGAGCTTTTGCATCAGCCACTAATTAAGAAACCCTAGAGGGAGTGCATCAAGAGATTGAGAAAGAGAATAAGGAAGAGAGATGTGGAGAAGAAGCCAATGTGAAGTACTTCCTAGAATAGGAGGTTTCCCACCGTTGCTGCCTTCTTCATCTGTTCCAATTTTATTTTCAGTTTTGTTTTCAATTTTATTAATGTATAGAATTGGGATAGCCATTGATGAATAGGATTGTTGAATGTTAAGGAATGTCTAAACTTACCTTCAAGTTGTTTTTATTCTTGATTTAGTGAAATTTGATTGTTTGTGTTTTTATTGGATTAATTGTGGTTTAAATTCTGCACTTGCATAATTCGGTGATAAACTGAGAGGGTGAACCGAGTGAAAATCATTAAATTAGGCTAACAAGAGTTAGGTAATTTAATAGAATGAGAATTAAATCAAAAAGTAATTTGTGTGAAAAGAGATCTTGCACAGGATTCCCGTTAGATTTTAGACAACTTCAGATCTAATTAGGGTTTTGGATAGATTGTTAATCGAGAGATTGCAATTCCCATAATCTGATTAGGGCTTATAAATTAAGGTTAATGGTTATAACTCGAGAGAGAGTTATCAATCCTAGGACTATCCAGAACCAGTAATACAGTAGTTTATAATTAGTTAGGTTAGCATTAAAGATAAATAAAATTCTCCTTTCTCTTAATTGATAGCTCTTTAGGTTAATTCTTGAATGGGTATTGCAATTGATATTTGGT
This sequence comes from Erythroxylum longipes, assembly GCA_027563885.1. Lineage (NCBI taxonomy): Eukaryota > Viridiplantae > Streptophyta > Magnoliopsida > Malpighiales > Erythroxylaceae > Erythroxylum > Erythroxylum longipes. The sequence continues at coordinate 215 of JAOQMS010085406.1, read as the reverse complement.
TATTATTTCGTAATTGATTCTTGAAATTGAGTGCATGATTGAAATAAATTCTTGTCTTATTTTTGTTCATTTTGAATTATTGTGAATTATATAGGCCTTATATTTTAGGATTAGATTGACCCTCCTCGTGGGGTTGACTGTAACATCCCATCACCTATGCATACGGCTAGAACACATAACTATATGAGACATGTATATGACTTAAGCTAAATGAA
>JAOQMS010085395.1:0-20584 GCA_027563885.1 Erythroxylum longipes | reverse complement strand
AACATATAATGGTTCATGTATTTTCACTTACATATTATTGACAATTGTGATGTATTTTCGTCCATCGGGTCCCTCAGCTCCAGGTTGGCGGTCGTCTCCTTCATCCGCATTATTTACCCCTGATGCGGATGAAGCAGTGGTGGATGGTGTAGGGGTAGTAAATGATGAAGGAGTGGTGGATGGTGTAGCGTCATCTCAGTGTAGTAGGTGGAGGGGGTGGAGGTGTTTCATCTCTAGCTGCTACATCACGAGATCCTTCACCTGTACAGTAAATACCTCCAAATTATGGTCTGAAAAATCTTAGTCGCTGAGTATCTTGTCTTCTCTTTGGTGCCATATTTCAACCTGAAATATAATTGATACAAATAATAAAGGTAATAATAATAAAATTAATACTAAGTAGAACATTAATACTAATAATAATAATAACAAATGATACAAATAATAAATTTAATAATAATAAAATTACTAATAAGTAGATCATTAATATTAAACTAATAATATTAATCAATTTAATAAGAATAATCAAACTAATAATATTAATAATTGTTAGTAATAATTATTATTAATAATTAATGAAAATAATAATAATCATAAAATTAATTATAATATGAATAATAATAAGTAGACAAGTTATAATAACAATAATATATTTAATATTACTAATAATAATAAACATAATTGATAAAAATAATAAATTTAATATTAATAAAATTAATTATAAGTAGAAGATTAATAAGTAAAAAAATAATAATAAATTTAATACACATTTCAAATTAAATATACACTTCAAATACACAATCTCAAATATACACTTCAAATACACTATTCAAATACACTTCAAATACACAATTCAATTTCAAATACACAATTCATATACATACTTCAGTTGCACAATCTCTTCTCTTCAATCTCAAATACACACTTCAATCCCAAATCCTTCTCTTCAATCTCAAATACACACTTCAAATACACACTTCAATCTCAAATCCCTTCTCCTCAATCTCAAATTCACACTTCAATCTTAAATCCCTTCTCCTCAATCTCAAATTCACACTTCAATCTCAAATCCTAAAATTCACACTTCAATCTCAAATCCTCAATCTCAAATTCACACTTCAATCTTAAATCCTAAAATTCACACTTCATAGCATTACAACAAATTTTTATTACAACAATTACAACGATGGGTACTTTATCAAACACCTCATAGGCAATATGTATAATCTCTAACTAATCACAAAACAAATGCATTTTTCCATTATTTACCAACAACAATACATGTAAACAACAAATCAACCAACAATGACACAAAAAAGGCATACAACAACAAAAATCGACCACTCAAAACACCCACGATTCATATATAAAAGTTACGTTTTTTGGAGGAAAATACACCTAATAGAGAGCTTATAGAAAACGACACATGATGGGCCAAAGAACGCGTAGAAAACGACAGTGGAAGCAAGGATAATCGCCCAAAACAGACGACAGCGACGAAGGAGAGAAGAAGAAGAAAATATGGGGTATTTGTCGAGTTAAAGATGACGAATAAAATGATGTTGTTTGGTTTTAAACCAAACGATGTCATTTTATTTATTAACCAGTCGTCAATTACCAATGGAAAATAAATTCCGTCGGTATTTAAATTCATCAATTATTTACCCACTATGTCTTACCCCTTAATTTTGCGACGGAACACATTGTCTGTCGATAAACTAGATATCAATTTAATGATGAATGCTATTCCGTCAGTAAATAACCGACACTGAGCCAAATTCACCGACGGAATGTCCGATGCTATTTAATTGAGGGAAGCATTCCCACAATTTTTACCGACGGGAATGGTTAAGTCGTCTAGTGGAACATTTGTAATTATTGATGTTTATGGATGCACAAGAGCATAAATGTGGGGGTGTGGATATATGCTGGTTAGTTATAATTGATGGAATGTGATTTTTATCTCTTATCAATGAATTACATCATTGATGTAGTTTCTTTTAATTTTTGTCTAAAAAGGAAAAAATAAAAAGAGAAAAGAAGTTATTGAGGAGGAAAATCATTTTTATCAAAGTAATTCATGTTAGTGTTTCCTCTTAAAGTTGTGTAGAATGCGTGAATTGATTATAATGCAAATAAGAGAGATGTTGTGGAGAGTTATTTTTTGTAGTTACAATGTATCATTTACCATTAATTTTTATGGGTGAATTCTTCTAATTTTTTATGGTTCATGTGGTTTGTAGTGTGAAGGCTTTAATATAAGTTGTGAAACAAAGTTTTTGCATTCATCATAGCTAATGATTCCTAATTTTATGTTGATTTTAATTTTTGTAATTGATACTCCATTAGATGGCTTTTGAACTACATGATCCAGATACTTCTCACTTTAAACTTTTTCCTCGTTACAACCTTGAAAAGTTTGTTAATTCATGATTATCCATATGATATGCAAAGTTGTGGAATGTCTTGATTATTAAAGGTGTTGTGGACCTATAGATTTATCTTATTATCAAACACAACTTGTTAAGGTCTACCACTAAATTGCTCAGTTTTTTGAGTGGAATAGTTGTTGATTGATCATAAGTAAAAAAATTGACTGTTTAATTCTTGTTATGGTTTTGAAAGCTATTCTTCTTTTTTTATGGCTATCTATTCTTAGATCATATGAAAAATGAGGAAGTGTTTTACTTTTGATTTTCAATCTTATTTTCCTTTTTGGAATAAGAAAAGAGATGAATTAAGGTGAATATAGGACAAGGAATGAAACAAATGAAGTTATTATAACTTACACAATCGTATATAAAGTTGTGTAACTCACTTGAACCGTGTAAGACCTAGAAATGCAATTGCAGCCTCTCCTGTAACATGATTGTTTATGGACTTACTCGACTATGTAGCAACCCACACAGTCGTGTGTGGACTTGTATAGCTATGTAAGTGGCCGTATAGCTCACAAAGATTGTGTAAGTTCACAAATTTAATCAAAAATGACACAGATAAACACCTACATACCTGTATAGCTAACCATACATTGTGATGGAACCCTACTTTTTGCTATAAAAGGGAATTTAAGAGGCCAAATAAGCTATAAAGAGTTTAGAGACATGAAAGGGAGCAAATTTCTTACTTCTAGGAGAGCAATGACAAGCTAAAATTTATCCTTCTTGTTCAAAGGAGATGTTGTGGCTGACGAACATGTTTGCATATTTCTTAATCTAGTAGTGTTGTTCTTACTCTCTTTTGGAATTAATTATGTTATTCTATGACTAATTTTTTGGTATTTTGTATTAATGATTTGAAAACTCCAGTTAGATCATTTATGTATGAACTCATTACTAGAATCTAGATTGCAATATGTAATTGTTGTAACTCTGATTCACTTGTGGTAAACTAATGGTTGTGTATCATTAGGGATAACATAACATAGGTTAAATGACCTAAGCTTGTATTGTTGTTGTCGAGATTAACTTATTTTCCTATTATATAATGCGGTTGTCACACTAATTCTAAAGAGCTTATTCTAGGTTGTTTGATAGCTAAACCTAATTAAAGAGCTTGTTTTAATGAGATACAAGATAAAGAAAAATTATGGTTAACAAAGCTTTTTATAAATCTACGGTTAAAATTTTCAAGGAGAGGTTTGAGAATAACATAATGATTGATTTTGCTCATTTGTGTGAAGTTTAAGATTGAGCTAAGATTTAACCCAATTGTCAATTTCATCACTTTTGTACTCTTGATTTGATTTACCTTCAATAGTTTAGTTTTACATTATTATGTTAATCGAATTCAACCAAAATCCCCCCAAATCCTAAACACTGGTTTATTCATTAAAAAAGCTAAACACATAAACACTAGTTTATTCATTAAAAAAGCTAAACATATACTTTTTGTAGATACAATCCTTATTCACCACTATATGAATTTAGTCTTATAGAGTTAGGTTTTATTTTTTGATGTGTTCGACAAGCATCATTTACTTAATATATTGTTCTATGAAAAAATCCTTGTTTATATTAAATAAGAGAAAGTTCTAGGTAAGGCTTGCAAATCTTGTTGTATATTAAATACTTTTAGGAGTTTAATGGTAAGGGAACGATTTCTATGTAATTAACATGTATATAAAATAAAGTGAGTCTATTAAGAATATATATCTAAAAGAGATCTTAAATAAGTTAAGAACCATAAATTTCTTTAATACCAAAACAAGTTAAAAGTAAGGATTTGGCTGGCAAAGATGACTATCCATATCATATTGTTTGAAGATATATATTAAGAAGGAACAATATTGTGAGTTATTGAAACTTTGTTTCTTTTATGCAACACAAAACATGAACCTATATGTGGCATACCATGAATTAAGAGAAGTCTATACACGATGATTTTAGTTTTCTCTACGCTTATAGCTCTATATTATAGGTTTCTTTAAAAGGTCAAAGATTGATAATCTATTCGAGAAAGTATCAACTAGGCAACTGTCCTAGTACATATCTCTCAATATAGGCAAAGGTTTGTCACTTAAAATTTCACCAAAAAAACTACCCAGTCATTTACGTGTTGAAACATCCAACTCAAGTAATGCAAAGAGGATCTCCATTCTTTATAAAGTACAATATTGTGTCACACGATCAGTAATTCAAAGAAAACATATTAGTGACAAATTGTGAAAAATAATCTGCAATCGAGATAACCTAGACAGTTCTTTTTAGAACAAGGTACAACTTTTTAATTTTTTTTGAAAAAGTTCAACTTAGTCTTTGCTATTATCTATGGTATTACACTGAACATTTTAAAATGTATTAATAATACCTTAAATTTTAAAAAATAAGTTTTTGACAATTTTTAATATGTAGGTCATCAATTTAACTTATATGATGTCACAATAAGACAATATAGATTAATAAGACCTTAATATAATTTTAAAACAATTTCTTTAAACATTGATTAAAAATGTAATTTTTATTTTAATTTTTCATAAAAATTTTAAATACACTTTTACTAATATTTCTATCACCACTTTCATCTTCCATTGTGTTGGAATAAATATTAAGTAGTTTATGAGAAAATGATAAGGATTTACTTAAATCTTTTGTAAAACGTTGAAATGTAAATCTTATTTGTAACTTTTTTATTATTTAGTCATTTGCATTCGTGCTTATGTATATTATTAGTGATTTTTTTTATTATAGATGTAATTTTAAGTTTTAGAAAAATAATTAATTTGGTATAAAAGCCACAACTTGCAATGTGGTGCTAGTAGGTTTGAACTTTCGAGAAGAGGGTAAGACTTGCATGCACATATGAGTAATCGCTGCTTCATGTGAAGATCTTGTCAGACTCTAATCGTACGGAGTTATCTACTACGCCACAAAAGTATCGCTTATTCGTAGAGATATTAATGGGTCAGGTGGGGCCGACCGACACCAGGCCATGGTGGCTCAACCTGGGATCATGATAGTTCGTGACCCAACGGGCCAACGGAATAGGTCGGTCTGGGACCCGACGGACTCGATTATAGGATGATCGGTGACTCGACCCATCAAATATTTCTTTTAAAATCTCCAAACGACAATGTTTTTGACACAAACGGCATCATTTTGAAGTAATAGTCAGCTCATGGCCCATTGACCTTGGCCCGTGGTCTGGTCAATTTAGGCTAAAATCAAGCTAAACAAGCTGGGCTTTTTTTAACATTCCTACTTATTTGTGTCCAAAGAGATAAGAATTTGATATTTTAAATACTACCCACAGTCGAAAACTCTCGTCATTCATTTTTGCAGTAAATTTTGGTATCTAAGGATTGAATAATGAAAATCATCAAGTTTATGCAATCACCAAACAATAACTAGATGGCATACGTTCCACTCCTCTCAACCCTCCATCGTAAATACCTCAGACCATGTCAAGTAAGATTAGTGCTTAGGACACCAAACTTGTCCTATTCAGGCAACATAAAAGTTTATATGACTTTGTTTCTTCTTGTGGCAAATGAAACCTAACGAAATAGAAGCTATCAAATATTCTTAGAAAGGGCATCTAATCTGAATAATTGTTCAAGTAAAATAACTTATGTTATTTTTTCAATTAAGCCAAGTTGATGTTCATTTGATTCTACTTTTTTCTTTTTTTAAGGTGAACATGCTTTCTGGGAGTAGAGGGAGAGCATCTACAAATAACAATAATAACATACCCACAAGCGCGTGTTTGCTTAACAAGGCGGATCAGCATTATAAATGAGAAAAATAAACCAAAAGCGTAATTCATCATAAAGAAAAGAAGAGAAAGGACACGCAGAATTTGATTTTTAATAGCTACAGGGTTTTGGTTAGACATCCGAAATTATACTTTTCTTTAAGTAGCCACCCAAAAAGCTTCCCAATTTGGCATCTGTTTCTTCTCTATCTCCTCCCCTTTGCACCTTCTGTTAGTCTTTGAAACTCTTCCATTCCCATTTCATTCCCGCCATTCTCCTCTTCATAACACTCACAATCTGATTCCTCTAGACCCTCTTGTTCCTTTTCATAGTGGGTTTCATGTTGAATCATGTCGTTTTCAAACTTCACTTCAAGGTCACACCTAAAGAGTCAAATTTAGAAGCAGAATCTTTGACAAAACTCAGTCGGAGGCGGCCATGGCTTCTTTCAACTTGAAAGCAAGAGCGCATTGATGTGGCTTGGACGGCTTTGATTATCAGCCTTCCTTCTTCACGGTGGGGCCTTACTTGTAGAAATTTCGATGCTGTCATGATTGTTAAGGGTGGTGGAAAGCTACGAGAATTTGCTTTCTTAGCTTCCAAGTGTTGACGAGGTTTCTTTTGTGGTTCCCTTTGCGGAGGAGAATTTTCTAATATAGAGTCCGAGGAAGCAAACAAGAACATGTTGTTTTCCATGATGTCAGTGCCAGTTTCACTGCCTAGGTTCTCAGTGCATAATTCCAAGCTCTTATCGCTAAGTCTTGAAGATGATCGTCTAACTGAGGGATGGGCATAGGTTGTTTCTTTTTCTGTTGGTTGTTTGGTGCTGGACAAAGATTGGAGAAAGCTCCACCCACCCAAATCAGGAAGTGGTGATGCATGACGAAGTTTCTGGCTGATCTCATCAAAATGACATTTTTCTTTGATTTCTTTGGCATTGGAATCTGAGAAACAAGGCTTTAACGCTAATTCAAGGGATTCAGATAAGTGGGGTTTTGGCGAGGACAATCTAAGCTTCAGTGCCCTTGACTCGACAAGCTGAGACTCAAGACAGGACTGCAAACCTTGGCAAACAACTGTTCCCATTTATGACAAGTCTCCCACTTACGAAAACCTAGTTAAGCTTAACAGGCTCTTGTTTAATGGAGAAAGTGAAAGGAAGACGAAGAGTGTGGGAGGGGTAGGGGAGAAGAGAAGTTGTGCACAGGGGGTGAGCGAGCGGTGGGGGTGTGAATTTGTACTTTTGTAGCCTCCAAAAGTGCCTGGAGGTACAGAGCAGACAGATGGGAGTTGGGCTTTTACACCACTTGAAATATACAAATATTAAACTGCCACGTACTGAAAAGGAGAATAAAGAATTAAAGGAAGTGGACTCAATTGTCGTCTTCTTCTTCTTCTTCTTCTTCTTCTTCGTTTTTTCTACTAATTTTCCATTACAGGCAGAGCTTTGGTGATGAACGTCCTCATATCATATGGGGAGGGGGATGACGTGAATGTAGCAAAACAAGAGACAGATGCAAAATTTACCAGCTTTGCTATTCCCTTCCAAAAGAAAACCGACAAAAAGGCAGGGGACAAAAGGATTCTCTCATATATTTCCTGATTCTTTGATAGCGATGCCCTTTTTCTTATTTTTCCAAAAAAGTTCTTTTATATACATTTTGGCAAAGCACAGTCCACTTTAATTTCATGCGCCCTGAGAGTCGAATAAGCAGGAACAATTAATCAATCTGGTATTCCCATCAATATGAATCGACCACTCTTCTTTCTATAGTTCATGAGGGTTTACAATCTAATCAATCTATAGTATCTGAAATAATTTTTATAACAAAATTTATTGAAAGGTAAGAATAATAATAATCAATATACCAAGTGAAGGGTAATTTTGTTCTATCAATGTTTGGTTGTCCTTGGGAGACCGAGGATACAAACCTAGTGGGTCAACTATTATGTTTCATCAATGTTAGGGACTCTGGCGAGAGCTCCTGCATTCCATTTCCATGGTCCAGACCCCACCTTGGATTTATGGAATCTATGGACTTTGACTGTTATTCAAATGTTATCAACTACCATTATTAGTATGTGGAATGGACCTATGATCAGAGGCTACCAAGCGACTTTAATGCTTATAAATATGAAAATTTGAAGGTGTACGCTTCTGTCAAAATCAATTCGGGTTTGTTTCTTGTTAATATCATTCTTTTTCACCATCCCAAAACAAACAATGTACGGAATACGAATGAAGAGGTGTAATAAGCCCTTTGGAAAAGAAACAGGATCAGATACCCTCTTTCGGTTAACCAGTTCTTACCGTATTCTATTAAATCTCATTCACATATTTATATAGGGACTACACAAATAAATTGACAAAACTAAATGGCATAGAATTGGAATACCCTAACGGGACAGGTGCTCCAACCTAACAAATAGCCAACTCTTTTTGCTAACTTATGACCCCCTACTCCTTCCTTTCTAAGAAAAGACCTTTTCCAATACTTTTTATGGAAAAAAAGAAGAAGATGAATCGCCAACCATAATTCGACTAAGTTAATTTCACAATTTACTCTCAGCTTGGGAAAAAAGTTGATCCTAGAACTGAACAAATCGAAATCAGAAAGAATCTGGATATTTTCTCTCATCATTAACCCCAATGAATGGCAACTTGATTATCACACCACAAAAAGATTGGTAATGGGACAAAAATATGGAAATTTTGCAACAAATAAAGAACCCACTGCAACTCACAAATAGTAGCACCCATGCTTCGATATTCCACTTCTTTAGAGGACCGAGACATAGTAGTTTGCTTCTTAGTTTTCTAGGAAATCGGGGAACCACCAACAAAAATGCAAAAGCTAGTAAGAGAATGATGTATATTGATAAGTATGAATTGCATCATATTTTAGGGCTTAGTTTGATACATATTTAACTATTAACTAATCTTTTAGTATGTGTTTAGGTTGGAATTGTGTTAGTTTGTTAATTAATTTTGTTTAAGCTTTTTTTATGGGTTAGTCAAGTCTTTGAGCTTAATTATTATATCTTTGAGGCATCTTGATGTGTTTATTAGTGTTTCAGGGTCAACATCAACATCGAAGAATAGAGAAGTTTCGGAGACACTCGGGCCGAAACAACTGCCCGTGACAGAAGCACTAGAGTCAGCTCATGATCATGGCCCACATGTCATGATCGTGACAGAAGGCTCAGATGCGTCCAACAATCATGGCTTGCAGGGCCACGGTCGTGGGCTACATCAGACAAACACGCAAACACTCAAAAAGTCAAGTTTCGGGAGAATTTTTGGACCTTTTGAACCCTGCAAAAACCTTAGGACTGCCCAGAACACAAAAGGTATATAAAGAATAAAACAAATAAGTTGAAGGAGCTTTTTCATCATCCACCATTGAGAAACCTTAGAAAGAGTTTATCGAGAGATTAAGAAAGAGAAAAAGGAAGAGAGACGTGGAGAAGAAGCTGGCGTGAAGTACTTACCGGAATAGGAGGTTTCTTGATGTTGCTACCTCCATCATCCATTCAGATCTTATTCTCAGTGTATTTTCAATTTTATTAATGTATAGAATTGGAATAAGTATTGATTATAAGATTGTGTGAATGTTGAGGATGTCTAAACTTACCTTCAAGTTGTTTTTATCTTTGATTTAATAAAGGTAAACAATTTAAAACTTAAGTCTAGATTAATATGTATATGTAGTTCAAAGGCCCAAGACACAGATTTGGCATGTTAATGATTGAAATGACTCAAACGATTGTGTTTAAAATTAAGTTGATTTTATGAAGTTGAAGCCATTATCTCATTACTGCAATATGTGATATGTTAATTTCTTTTTGTTTGTTGTTTTGTTTCCTTTAGGACAAGCAAACTTTTAAGTGTGGGTATGTTAATATATGTGAATTGCATCATATTTTAGGGCTTATTTTGATATGTATTTAAGTGTTAACTTAATCGCTTAGTATGTGTTTAGGTTAGAATTGTGTTAGTTTGTTAATTAATTGTGTTTAAGTGTTTTTATGGGTTAGTCAAGTCTTTGAGCATAATTATTATGTCTTTAAGGTACCTTGATGTGTTTGTTAGTGCTTCAGGGTCAACATCGAAGAATGGAGAAGTTTCAGAGACACTCAAGCTAAAACAACGGCCCACGATAATGGCACAATAGGTCATGATCATAACATAAGCACCGGAGTCAGCCCAACGATCATGACAAAAGCCTAGGATATAGCCACGATCATGGCCTAATTGCCATGATCATGAGAGAAGGCTCAGATGTGACCTACAATCGTGGCTTGCAGGGCCACGGCCGTGACCTGCATCTAGCAGATGCGCAGACACTCAGAAAGGTCAAGTTTCAAGGGAGTTTTTGGAGCTTTTGAAACCTGGGAAAACCCTAAAGCTGCCCAGAACACAAAAGGTATATAAAGAATAAGACAAAGAAAATGAAGGAGCTTTTGCATCAGCCACCACTGAGAAACCCTAAAGGAAGTTCATTGAGAGATTGAGAAAGAGAAGAAGGAAGAGAGATGTGGAGAAGAAGCAAACGCGAAGTACTTCCCATAATAAGAGGTTTCCCGATGTTGCTGCCTCCATCATCCATTCAGATCTTGTTCTTGGTGTATTTTCAATTTTATTAATGTATAGAATTGGAATAACCATTGATGATAGGATTGTGTGAATGTTGAGAATGTCTAAACTCACCTTCAGGTTTGTTTTTATCTTTAATTTAATAAAAATCTGATTGTTTTATGTTATTTGGATTAATTGTGATTGATTTCTGAGATTGCATAGTTCGATAATAGACTGAGAGGGTGAATCCAATGAAAATAACTAAATTAAGCTAATGAGAGTTAGAAGATTTAATAAGAATTAGAAATTAAACAAATCGGTAATTGTGTGAAGAGAGATCTCATATAGATTCCCAATAATTTATTGGACAACTTCAGATCTAATTAGTTTTGAATAGATTGTTAATTGAGAGATTGCAATTTTCCATAATCTAATTAGGATTTAAAATTTAGGGTTAATGGTTATAAATTAAGAGAGTAATAAACCCTAGGATGGTCTCGAACCAATAATCTAATAATTCATAATTAATTAGGTTAGCGTTAAAGATAGGTAAAAATTCCCCTTTCTCTTAATTGATAGTTCCTTTTGGTTGATTCTTGAGTGTGTTTTGCAATTGCTACTTTGTTAATATTTTTGTAATTGATTCTTGGAATTGAGTTGCATGATTGAATTAAATTTTTGCCTTAATTTTGTTACATTTTGGATTACTGCAAATTGTTTTGACCTTAGATTTTAAGATTAGATTATCCCTTCTCGTGAGATCGACGCCTTAGGTACTACGCAAATGACCTGTACACTTGCAAATTATCGGGGTTAAATATTAAAACTTACACATATCAAAAAACCACGATCATGTAACAAGACAGGAGGCCCAATCAAGATCACAAAAAGCTTCAACTTCAAAAGAGTTGCTAGAAGACAAAAACAACCCCTTTGAAGGAGTTCCTTTAATATAACATTAGAGATGTACTGCTACATTCTGATGAGAAGATCGTGGAGCTTGAACAAACTAAGTTGTTGAATTGCATGGGAGAGATCCAGATGAGAAAATTGCAAATACAACAATTTTCCCACCAACCATCTATAACACTCAGGATTAGTTAATAAGTCACCACTGTCAGCACTAAACTTATACCCCTTTGGTAATGGTGTGGCTGCAAACTTAGAACCTAGTAAACCAATGTCACTGAGAATGTCTAAAGAATATTTTTGTTGATTGATAGAAATTCCTTCGATAGATCTAGCTATCTCTAAGCCTAAAAACTATTTGGCCAAACCAAAATGCAAAAATTCTTTTACTTTTGTTATCTCCAACTCAGAAGAACCTATGATAAGAACATCGTCAACATAGACAAGTAAGCTGAGGAAATAAGAATCGATTCTCTTGATAAACAAACAATGACAATTTGTAGATTGAATGAATCCAATAGGCTGTAATTTGGTCGTAGGCTCATGATTCTATTGTCGTGATGCTTGTTTGAGATCATATAAGGATCGAAGCAATTAACAAACTTGATGTTTCTGAGCTTTAGCATATCCTTCAGGAGGAACCATGTATAATTCTTCATCTAGATATCCATAAAGAAAAGCATTATTGATATCTAGTTGATGAAGTGGCCATGAATGAGTTGCTACAATCACCAAGAACAATCGAACAATGACAACCTTTGCAACTAATGAGAAACTATTGATAAAATCTACTCCTTCAACCTAATTAAAACCCTTTGCTACCAGCCTAGCTTTGTATCTGTCAACTGTGCCATCAAGTTTGAGTTTGATCTTGTATACCCACTTTAAACCGATACCCTTTTTACCTGGTGGCAACTCTGTTAACTCCTATGTTTTATTATCCTCAAGTTCTTGTAACTCCGTATTCACGGCATCTATCTATTCTTGTTTTAGTCTAGCTTGATTAAAAGAAAATGGCTCTTGAATATTAGACATTTCAGTTAAAAATGAAAGGTATAATGTAAAAAGATTAGGCGAGTGATGATAAGGAAATGTTTGTGGTGTAAGGCTATTTCTAGTAATGGAAGAAGGAATATGATGAATATTAGATGAAACAAAATCATTTAACCATGCAGGTAGTTTTAGAGCTCTGTCACTGTTCCGTAATCATGACTGTGTTGGTATCATAATTGTTAATTCATTTTCTAAGGGTAGTGTAACGAAAGGAGGCAAAAAAAGGGTTATATTGTGGGGAATCAGTGGAATGATCACAAAGATTAGGAATATCAACATCAAAAAAATAAAAAATGTTGGGTAAAGGAGTAGAGTCTGAAGTGTCATGTAACTGATGATAAGGAAAAATATGTTCATGAAAACGAACATCTTTATAGACAAGAAATTTATGGTTTTGGTGATCATAAAGTTTGTATGCTTTCTTTCTAAGACTATAACCAATAAAAACACATTTATATGCCCTTGTATCAAATTTTCGTTTGACAGGGTTGGTGTTTATATCAGAACAAAGGCAACCAAAACTTCTAAGGTGATCTTAAGATAGTGGTTTATGAAAGAGAATTTCATATGGGGTTTTCCAAGAAAGTCTAATAGATGGTAGATGATTGATTAGATAAGTGGCAGGAAGTATTGATTGTCCCCAAAACTTACTTAGCAAATGGGATTGAAACATCAAAGCTCTTGCTATCTGTAACAAGTGTTTATGTTTTCTTTCTACCACCCCATTCTGTTGAGGGGTATGGACACAATATCATTGGTGAATGATTCCATTATTAGTGAAAAGAAAGAAACAATCTTGATTCAAAAACTATAAACCATTATCACTTCAGACAATTTGTACTTTGAGATTGAATTCGGTTTAGATCATTTGGAGGAAAGAATAAAGAATGGAAAGCACTTGAGATTTATATCTGAGCAGAAATGTCCATGTACATTTGCTAAAATCATCAACAACAGTTAAGAAAAAAATTAGAGCCACTGATTAAATGCACATGAATGAGTTCAAAACATCTGATTGTATGTATATCATTATTTGGAAAAGAAAGAAGCTGCATTTTTTTACATAGGATAGATATCACAAGTAGTTGGGTAATCAAAATGAATTCTATTCATAGAACAAATGTGAGTGGTTACAACGGCTGAAGGATGTTTAAGTCTATTGTGCCATACTATCCCATCCATTACAGAAACTTGATTGATAAAAGAACAAGGAAAAACACTAGTTTTTTCAACGTAAAACTCTATGATACACTGATCAAAAGATGAATGATCAAGTATGTATAGTTTGCCTAACTTTTTTCCCAACAACTAAGATATCATCAGTCTTCATGTCCTATAGAAGACAAAAAAGGGATAAAAGATGAATTTGATATGTGCTGTGGTTGTTAATTTGTTAATAGATAACAAGTTAAAACGAAAACTAGTTACATATAAAGCTTTGGCTAAGGTAAGATTATCTATAAAATGTACATCACCAGTGTGATGAACAAATGTAACAGTCCTATCTGGTAGATAAACAGGAGTTGGTTGAATGGTTGGGAGAACATTTTTCATTTTTGTTACATCCATACATATATGATTAGAAGCTCTGGTACTACTGTCGCCTGCAACCAAATTCAAAAGAAATCACTTCCGTTAATACAATTTAACGTAGTAGTGGTAAGTGGATATCGTTTCCACAAGGAATCTTAACGCTAAAGGAGTTACGAATTCAAAACAAAACAAAGTACGAAATGAGGGGTTTTAATTCACGACAATTTAAGGAAAAATATAAGAAAAATCGCAAAAGAATAAATAATTAGATCTGAAAATTTAATGGGAAATACCTTAGTTTTCGAGTCACCGATGTTATCACGCTAAAATAGATCCTCAATATAAAAATTCAATCATTAATAAATATTCATTGGGGATGTTTTCTCTTAAGTGTAATGACTAGAAACATGTATCCTAGCATTCTTATTAAACAACTACCTAGATATGATCGTAGGTTCAATTGAATAATAGCTTTACGAATCAAGAAACCAATGAGTAAGAGAAATACATGTACGATATGCACTCAATCAAGCGAATATCTTCTTAGAATTTCCGACTTTAACGTAAAGAAGGTAATCCTAATTGCTACTTGTGATTAACGAAACTGAACATCATATTTCATTAATCTAGATATTGAACGAATTAATTCCTAGTTGCGCACCTAGAAATCAACCAATTCACTTAGAAAAAGTAATTCAGAAGATATTCAATTTTCATCAACAACATAAACTTTATTGAAACATCACACACATAATAACGGATAACATGGCTTCCCTCAACCAAAAAAAGAAAGTTTAGCTATTCGTAACGAAAGTAGAAATCAAAGAGATAATAACATAATGGGTCTCCATCCCCGGTCTTTCTTAAAGAATACGAAAATATAGAAGCAAAAGTGCAAAAAATGCAAAAACAACCAAGAGAAAATCTGCAGAAAACCAAAATCTATTCTAAAACAAAGGCCAATGTGAACAGTTGTGTTTTTTCGCTTTTAATGCCTCCCAATCCCTTCCTTTTCCATCCTATCTTGCAGATCACGTTTCCCACATATTCAGATTGTGAATCTTCATCAATCTTATCTTAAAAGATTATGAAAATCTCAAAAGAATCAGATTCAGATTTTGAAAGCAGATTTGGAAATTAATTTCATCCTGCACGTGGCCACGTCTAGTGACTGAAATGCTGCCAGATTTGGAATTTCGGATTGTCTTCATTTCTTTTTCATCTTTTTGATTCAATTTCATCTCTAAGGTGTTGAAAATCATTTGAGAACAATTAGAAGACAATTCCATTAATTTTGAATAATAATTTCAACACATTGAGGAAAATTAAATACAAAATAAGCACAAATTGACGACTTAACAAATTCCCCCACACCAAACCTTTGCTTGCCCTCGAGCAAACATGTCAAACCACTACACTCTATCAATTCATCCTTCATATGATTAAGTACACACAATCCATTAACTTGGGCCATTATGACTTAAGCTGCAACACATATCATAATCGCTTTTCAACAATGCAAATAAACGAAGTTAAAATAAGACATCTTTGTTCAAAAGCAAATATGAAGTCAAAATGAATTCTTCTCATAGATTTCGCTCTTACACTCAAGTGTTTGAGGCAAAGTGTTTCTCTCAATCTCCCTCTAAAATATTGCACTACCATAGGCTTGCAATTTCACCAGTTATCATTCATTCAGATCACATGAGCTAATAGATCATAAGGACTTTATTCAAGTTTGCAATGGGGCTAGGTTCACAGGTGAGGTAAAAATGGAAAAAAAGGTTCATCACAAGCATTCACAAAGTATCAAGTAAAAGGGATACTCAACTTAAAATTCTAAGATAAACACATGACACAAAGGGTTACAACTACTCATACTAACTCCTGCTACTATGCTTTATTCTTCTTCTTCTTCTTTAATTTTTTTCATCTTTCGTCTCTTTTTTTCTGTTTTGAATAACGCTAAACACACGGAAAAACAATAAAAACAAGAAAAATTGCTAGCAGCAAAATTTGATAAACACTTGAGTAGAAGCACCTATAACAGTATCTCAGAATAAAATACAAAACAAAAGTCCCAAATTACTCAATGCTTCATTTAACTTGTGATAGGGTAAGGCTAATGGGGCATTTGGGTTTTTAAAATAAGGTGATTGATTGAAAAACAAGGATAAAGGCTTAAAAATTATTTACAAAGGGAAAATAAGTAGGTGGGTTATTTTTAAGCGAAAGGGTTTAAAAACAAGGAAGGCCTTAATCTA
Organism: Erythroxylum longipes; assembly: GCA_027563885.1. Taxonomy (NCBI): domain Eukaryota; kingdom Viridiplantae; phylum Streptophyta; class Magnoliopsida; order Malpighiales; family Erythroxylaceae; genus Erythroxylum; species Erythroxylum longipes. Next base: position 4,053 of record JAOQMS010085395.1, on the reverse strand, counting down.
TATCCCATGTAATTAAATAAATTCAAATCAGTTCCATGCAAGTTTTGAAGGCAACATGAATAGAGGAGCATTACCCAATTCAAAGAAATAGTATGACATAAAGATGATGTCATTTAGGCTCAAATTTCGCTAACAAGTTTAACTTAAGAATTCACTTCAATTCCATACATTCCTCATCACTCAAATGTCAAAATTTTGACTAAGTTTATAAGATCAGTTATTGCAATCAATCAACATGATTTACCTTAAAACTCACTTAGCTCAATTTAATTTCATGCATATACTCAATCTTATCCAAACTAATATGACAAAGCTTCATGGCTTAACATGCATAACCACATACAAAAATCAACAAAACTCACACAAAAAATCGAAAATATCCATACACCAAAAATCCAATGTTTTTCCCCCACACCTAGACCAACATTGTCCTCAATGTTAAAGAAGCATAAGTATAAAGAAACAAACAGATAAAAGAAGAGGGAAAAGAATGCTTCTCTATTTGGAATTGTCGAAATCATGGTGTTGGCGGATGTGGAGGTTGGAATCTTTGCTGTTTGAAGAAAGCGAGCTGGTTAGTCTCCAATCTATCCAATCTGCGTTCCATGTGTTGTAGGAGTGCTAAAATAGTCGGATCACTCGCAGATGGTTGTGCTGCGGTAGGAGCTAACTGTTGTGCCATTGTGCTTGTAGAGATGGTTGTACTTGTAATTCTTCTTCTTCGCCGATGGGGGCGAGGAGCAAGTTATACAGCCGGTCCAGGTGGGGCAAATGTATATGCATCAGCTTTATCAGTAACTACAAGTTCCATCCTGTACAAACACTCACAATCCAATGGTTCCATCTCACAAGCAACTGTGAGGTTAATGTTAACAACATTTAAAACTCCAACATTAACAGCAAGTTGAGTGATGTATGAGCCTAAGATTAAAGCTAGCTTTTTCTTTTTCAATATGGAATGCATTTGCGTGAGCATCCAAAAGCCCAAATCAATTGAGACATCATTTTCCATGGACCATAGAAAGAAGAATTCATCTTTTGATAAGACACCAGCAGCTTGTCGACGACCAGAAAAATTGTAAACCAGAAAACGATGCATGTACTTTAAAGCTGGTTTGCGAAGGAAAGAACTTTTGGAAGTGTAAGGGTTATATCTCTCAGAATCAACAGACCATTCTGACCACAGTGCATATCGATCAAATTCAGGCACATAATCACGACAACCATTTAAAAATGCATCACTTTTAGCCACAGATTTTGTCACAAATTTCATTGTTGCATAAAATGAAGCAACAGAAAATGAATTCCACTGATTCATAAGCCTACACTCAATTATGCCAGGTGCAAACAAGGTGAAATTTGGATCATCTATTTTGAAAGGAAAAGTGTCATAAAATTCCCTAGTCAATTCCACAAATGCAGGACATCGAACATTAATATAATGCATCCAACCCATTTTATCCACATAATGTTGGATTTCGAAACGAATATTCAAAGTGACTAATTTGTCATCATGTATGAACTTACAAGGATTTATGTGCTTATCACAAACAATTTCAAATCTATTCTGATCACTGTTCCGATGAAACAAGTTAAATGTATCAACTGTTAATTGCAGCCTACTCTGAAAAATAATATTTTTACCTTTTCTGCTTCGGCTGCGTGATGTATTAGGAATGCTGCCACTGTCCGCTTGCACATTCTGTTTGTTGTCTGTTGTTTATGGTTCTACTTGGTCGGGCTTCTGTGTTTCCCTTTCCGCTAGTTCTTGCTAGTCCTCATGTGTGTTGTCAGATTCAACTGCTCCTGGAATTTCAGGTGACTGTGTACGTGGGGATAATGGTGGAGGTGATTCTGAACTATCTTCAACATGGATGGGGTTGGCTGGAGAGCAATGTTGCTGCAATTGTTTAGTGAGTCGTAGGGTATTGAGACGACTTGAACGTCTAGGAGGCATGAATCTGGCTAGTGGGTAAACTTAAAAGTGTTGGGCGTGTGCTGAGACAATTTGTCGAACACTTGGTGGGTATGTTACTTTTCTTTCTCTTTTATGTTGTTCTTCTCTCTATTCACACAGCTCTACTCTTAATTCTGCCGCAACTCATCTCTTCTTCTTATTTTGCTGCAAGTCTTCTCTCTATTATCACCACACACTCTTTTATTGCTTTCTTTCTGTTGTCGCAACTCTTACGTCTTACTTCCTTGCACTATTAAGTGATGGATGGCATTGGATATGAGAGAATAACAATAGATGTGATCTCTCTAATAACAATAGAATAACAATTGATCGTCCAATCGTAAACTCCAATCCTTTCAATTCGGATTCACCACTTTCTCTAGTATGGATTTGATCTCTCTATTGGACACCTCAGCTTGCCCACTTGTCTGCGGATGGTAGGCTATAGAGATGCGGTGTGTGATACCACATCTTTTCATTAAAGCTTCAAAAATCTTGTTGCAGAAATGGGTTCCTCGATCGCTAATGATAGCTCGAGGCATTTCGAACCTGACAAAAATTTTGATTTAACAAAATCAATAATAGTTTTAGCATCGTCAACTATAGTAGCCTTAGCTTCAACCCATTTCGAAACGTAATCTACAGCCAACAAAATGTAGTTCTTACCAAAGGAGGAAGGGAAAGGACTCATAAAGTCTATTCCCCAAACATCAAAAATCTCACATACCAGAATGTTCGTCAGTGGCATTTGATTCTTCGATCCCAAGTTACTCGTTCTTTGACAGCAATTGCAAGACTTGCAAAACATTTAAGAGTCATAAAATAACTTAGTCCAAAACAGTACACATTCAAGAATTTTTCAGACAGTCCTTTTAGGGCCAAAATGTCCCCCCATATACAAATGAATGACAAAAATGTAAAATAAAAGGAACTTCATCATCTGTGACACACCTCCTAACAATCTGATCAGAACAATATTTCTATAAATGAGGTTCATCCCAAATATAATATTTAGCCTCTCGCCTAATTCTATCTCTTTCAGCTCTAGATAAGTTACTAGGTAAAGACTTAGTCACTAAATAGTTTACTATTCTGCATACCATGGAATTACCTGTTGAATTGCAAAGAGACTTTCATTCGAAAATTTGTCATGAAGAACATCAAATGTGGTACTTGGAGTGATCCTACTTAGATGATCGACCACCAAATTTTCAGCTCCTTTCTTGTCGCGGATTTCCAAATCAAATTCTTGAAGCAGTAAAATCCATCGAATCAATCTCATTTTGGCTTCTTTCTTATTCACCAAATACTTTAGATCTGCATGGTCTGAATAGATGATCACCTTTGTCCCCAACAGGTATGACCGAAACTTCTCCAATCCAAAGACGACCGATAAAAACTCCTTCTCTGTCATAGAATAATTTTTCTAGGCATCATTAAGTGTCATGGACACATAATAAATAACATGAAACACCTTGTCCACTTTTTGGCCAAGCACAACGCCAACTGTATAATTTGAAGCATCACACATCAACTCGAAAGGCATGTCCCATTTCGATGGCTGAATGATTGGCGCTGTAGTCAGTCGCTCCTTAAGTTCATCAAACGCCCTTTTGCACGGCTCATCGAAATCAAACTTCACATCTTTTTGGAGTAGTCTACATATGGGTTGCGCAATTTTGGAGAAGTCTTTGATAAATCACCGATAGAATCCTGTGTGACCAAGAAAAGAACGAACTTTCCGTACAATCGCGGGGTAAGATAAAGATCGAATAACATCTATCTTAGCCCTATTGACTTCAATTCTTTTTAAAGAAACAGTATCAACCATGAAATGACATTTTTCATAATTTAAAACCAAATTGGTTTCAATGCAACGTTTTATCACTTTTTCAAGATTGACAATGCATGTTTCAAAAGAATCTTCATAGACCGTGAAATTGTTGGACCCCAATTCTTTTCTTACTAACAAGATTGTGCTAAATTATTTTTGAGGTTTATTTTCAATTAATTTGTTGCGATTAGGTATTAATTATAATGTTTTTGGGTGTAGAATTTTTTTTAAAGATTGATGGTATTAAAAGGAGAAATTGAGA
>JAOQMS010085356.1:0-20588 GCA_027563885.1 Erythroxylum longipes | reverse complement strand
ATTAATGTTTCTTTCAAATCAAGAAAGTAAATGTTTTTCAATTGTATTATAAATGTGCATTTATTGCTCTTTGAATGCTTAGAGAAAGTGTTATGTGTTTGGTATGTGAATATTGTGTAGATGATTTATGAAAAGAATGCAAAAATGAATCTTTTTTATAAATAAATAAATTACTATGTTTATGAATCACTTTTCAGAAAAAGTGTCATTTTGGGCAACAAGTTTACAAGTTATGAAATACATGTTATATAGGTTTGGTCTGATCCATTTGTTTGTCAAGTGCACTTTGATTAAAGGCTTCTCCCGCCTGTCCGTAAGTGGCATGGAGCTCCTTTAGGGACTCCCTCATGTTTATGACTACGCAAAAACCACTATGTGAGATTGTGTTAGTTCGTTCTGTTCACGACTGGACATGACCATTTCATGGGAATGTATTAGCTCATTCTATTTATGGACCTCCCAAACCATTTTGATATGCTTATGTGCTAACAAGTTTATTGAATGCATGATTTGGGTTGCTTATAAAGTGTTTGATAAATTAAAAATTTGGAAATATGTGTTTCATGAGGCATTGTGAATTTTACATCGTTTTGCTTACTACCGGTTATAAAATTGTTACCCACGAGCTTTAAGCTCACCCCCATTCCATCCCATCTTCAGGTGATGAGCAAGAGATCGAGTGATCGAACATAAGGGCATTACTCCGGATTATGCTTATTTTGTAATTTTAAGTTAGTTTTTGTAAAACAAGGCTTTAGTTGCATTTTAAGCAATTTTACTTTGTGTAAATTATTTATTTTTGGACTATGACATATTGTGTCTTGAAATTCCATTAAAACTTTGTAAAACTCTTATATTTTGATGATAATGAAATATGATTGTGTTTTTGCTCCTGACTCTCAAAGTTTGTAGATTGCATTTTCAAGTGTTCATAAGGGTAAAATTTTGTGTTCTTACTTCTAGGGCAAAACTGTATTAATCAAGGCTGATTTTGACAATGTTGTCTTCTTAGAAGTTGTAGTTTATCCTTTTAACTTTCCAATGATATAAAGTTTGTAATTTTTGGACATTGGAGTTGAGAGATATGCTTTTTACAAGTTAGTGATGCTGTACAGTGTGTATGCTGGACACATTATAACCTTTTTCTTTACATGAGTTAACAGAAAATGAGTTCTATGGTGTTTTGAAATGGAAAGAATTAGTGTGATAAGTTAGAGATGAAATGAAGGTGATAAAGGGAGTTGAATGTGTGCTGAATTATTAAAGAATGTATTGACATGGTTGATGTTATATTTATGTGAGCATATGTAGAAATTTATGATGAATGTGCATAAGTTTGAATGTTATGTTTTTGGATTGATGACCGAACATAGATTATGATTTGGTTGTAAATGATATTGAATTGGAATAGAGGTGAAAATGATGAGGAAAATAAGTTAGAAATGATAAATATGCATAAGAGGGGTCATAGGAAGCTTGTAGGAGTTAGAAATATGGAATTTGACCCGTAAATGTTCGTAGGGTGGACTTTGTGTCCGCTGGGTAGACATTCTTAGGTATTCTAGCATTTCAGCTCAGTTCATGTCCATTTAGAGGGACATATGTCCGCTAAGCGGACATTCTCGGGACAGTTATGAAAATGTGAAATTTTTTTTGACCCTCTAAATGGCAAAATCTCTCTTCAGGGTCTTCACGGAAGTTATAGAACTCGAAGTCCTGTTCGAAACTATACTTGAATGACCTTAATCTGAAATCTATATGAAAGTTATGATTTTGTCCCAAATCATGTACATTTATAAGTTGTGGGCTTATCAATGCTTTCCTATGATACGTTTAGGCTTGAATGAAGCTTGAAATGTACTTAGTTTGTTATGGAAATAAAAGATAAATTAAGTGATATGTTTAGGGTGACGATTGAGGATATGAACATAAGAATGGATTGTCATATATCAAGTGCTCAATTATGGATGTTTGGGATGTTATAAGAACCCTACAGAGTGTTGCGCTCACGTTTCATGACTCTCAAGTTAGACTCCAGAAATGAGGTCTAACATCTGATGATCGTTAATCATTAGAAACAACATAACTTAGGTTAGATAATCCAAACGTGTGAGGTTATTGCTTATATTGATCATTTTCCAATTTGTAATGCAGCTACCAAATTGAATCTAGAGATCATATCCTTGGTTATTTGGTAGTTAGGTTTAATTAATGATCGTATTTTGATTAAACATGACCTAAGGGAAAACCAAGATTAGTAGAGCGTTCTATTAGTCTCAGATCAATAGTCCGAAGAGAGTTGTAAAGATGTTAGGATGATGAAATATGCTTGATCATGTTTAGGCCGAGATTGACCTTAGAACCGGACCTTACTTATATTCAGCACTTTTCTCATTTTTGAGTGCTTGTTTTAATTTGTTTTGATAGTTTACTTTTTCTTTAATTTCTAAATTGCTTAAAATTTCAAAACCCCCTTTTTATATTTTCCTTGCATCAATTAATTTCGTTACGAAAATTAACCGAACATTACCTATGGAAATGACAACTCACCATAACTACAAATTTTAGTGTGCAGAGTCAGGTAAATTTTACAATGCACTCGACACATGTTGTCAAATTTTGTTGAACATGTTACCTTTAAGTTAAAATCTGGATTAATTCATTTACTACCCAATTTTCATGGTTTTGCAGGTGAGGATGCACATAAGCATCTTAAGGAGCTCGATGTGGTTTGTTTAATCATGAAGTCTCTCGGGGTGACGGATGAGTAGATAATGTTGAGAGCCTTCCCATTCCCACTTAAAGATGCAATAAAAGATTGGTTGTTTGATTTACCAGCGTGGAGCATAAATACTTGGTTGGAGATGAAGAGACTATTTTTAGAGAAATATTTTTCAGCCTCAAAGACGGCAAGTTTTTGAAAGGAGATATGTGGCATCAAGCAGCATAATGGAGAATCTCTTTACTAGTATTGGGAGCAGTTTAAGAAGTTATGTGCCAGTTGTCTGCACCATAACATACCGGAGCAACTTCTCATTCAATATTTATATAAAGGATTGTTACCGATGGAGAGGAGTTTGGTTGATGCAGCGAGCGTTGGGGCACTTTGCGAGAAGAATCCCACTAACACCCAACAATTAGGCACTCGTAACAATGTTCAAAGAGTAAACTAGGTAATTACTTCATCCATTGAACATCGTTTAGATGAACTAACATCTTTTGTAAGACAGATTGCATTTGGACAGGCATAAGTGAAAGTGTGCGGAATATGTTCAAACACGAACCATCCAATTGATGAGTGCCTGACATTGCAAGAAGGAAGTATGGAGTACGTGAATGCTATAAGAGGAAACTTCCTGAACCAATACAACCCGTACTCACAGACGTATAACCCAGGTTGGAGGGATCACTCCAACTTGAGTTATGGAGGAAATCTACAGCAAAATTTCTTCCAAAATTAATCGTAAGGAGTACAAGGATTTCAACGAAGGAAACAAGGAGCCCAAGGAGCTTCTTCTTCCAGTTTAGTTACATCTTCAGAAGATCTTGTTAAGAATATTGTTGTTAACAATTTGCAATTGCAGCACGATATGTAGTAATTCTAACAGAATATGCAACAACTATTTCAGCAAGGTGTACAACAAATTCGACAGGAATCAAAAGCAAGCACATAAAATTTGGCAAGTCAAATGGATCAGATGACAATGAGGCTCAATCGACTAGAATTATAAAGTTGAGGAAAATTGTCATCCCAACATAAGGTAAACTCGAAGAATGTCAGTGCTATAACCCTGAGGGGCAGAAAGGAGATTAAGGGTCCTGAGAGAACTCTATCAAGGATTGCTACCGAGGAAGAGATCGAGAAAGAATTGGGAAAAGAGAGAAATCAGTCATCGAGTACGAAAGTAAATTCAGAAAGTCCCAATATTATTAAAACTAACCCTTTACCTTTTCCTAGCAGATTAACAATACCAAATAAGGAGGAGAAAGATAAAGAGATATTAGAGACTTTCCGAAAGGTTGAAGTCAACATACCTTTACTCGAGGTAATCAAGCAAGTACTAAGGTATGCTAAATTCCTCAAAGAACTATGTACAAATAAGAGGAAACTGAGGGGTGATGAGAAAGTGATGATGGGTGAGAATGTGTCAGTGGTATTCAGAAAGAAGATGTCTCCAAAATTCTGGGATCCATGTATGTTTACCATTCCTTGCAAAATTGGTAATACTATGATTGATAGAGCTATGTTGGATTTGGGTGCTTCTATTAATGTGATGCCTGGTTCCATTTATCCTTCTTTAAATTTGGGCCCTTTGAAAGAAACGAGTGTAATCATGCACTTGGCTGATAGCACAAATTCTTATCCTGATGGTGTGGTTGAGAATGTTTTGGTGTAGGTGAATAAGTTAGTGTTTACTGCAGATTTTTATGTTGTGGATATGAATAATGACACCTCACACAATTCAATACCTATCTTGTTGGGGAGACCGTTTCTTAATACGGCTCAAACTAAGATATATGTTCCTAAGGGCACCCTCATAATGGAATTTGATGGGGAAGTGATTCATTTCAATATTTTTGATGCCATCAAACATCCTCCTAATGATCATTGTGTTTTTTTGTTGTTGATGTGATTGATCCTGTGGTGCAGGAAATGTTTAAATTAAGTTACAGGGACCATTTGGAAATCGTTTTAATTGAGGATATGGAAGTAGAAGCCAACACTCATGTTGAGATGGGAGATAACTTATAGAAATGACATCCACCTTGGATTCATTGGAAAGCTCTTCAAAAAGGTATAATTTGGCTTTTATACAACTACCTGAAGCTCACCATAAGTTGTTACCTTATGATGTGCAGGCACCAGAATTGGAATTGAAGCCACTCCCTACACATATGAAGTATGCATATCTGGGAGATAAGCAAACTCTCCTAGTTATCATTTCGGCAGAGTTGACTTCAAATCAAGAGGAGAGGCTGATTCGAATGCTAAGAGAGCATAATAAGGCTATTGGGTGGACTATTGCAGATATTCAAGGGATAAGTCCTTCCATATGCATGCATCGCATTTTGTTAGAGGAGGATACAAAATCCACAAGGCAAGCTCAGCGTAGGCTGAATCCTCCAATGGTGGAAGTTGTGAAGAAGGAAGTGCTGAAGCTTCTCGATGCCGGGGTTTTCTACCCAATTTCTAATAATAAGTAAGTCCTGTCCAGGTAGTTCCAAAGAAGTCTGGAATCACCGTTGTGGCAAACCAAGAAGGTGAGTTAGTTCCCACTTGGGAGAAGACCACATTTACATGCCCATTCGGTACGTTTGCCTACCGAAGAATGCCATTCAGATTATGTAATGCACCCGCCACATTCCAAAGGTGTATGGTAAGCATTTTTTCTGAATATGTTGAGAAAATTATCAAGATATTCATGGATGATTTTAGTGTGTATGGATCTTCTTTCGATGAATGTCTTGAGAATCTCGCCATTATCTTGGAACGATGAATAAAAACTAACCTTGTGTTGAACTGGGAAAAATGTCATTTTATGGTGGATCAAGGTATAGTTTTAGGCCATGTGATATTGGCTAAAGGTATTGAAGTAGACAAATCCAAAAAGAATCTTATTTCTTCTTTACCTTACCCCTCTTCTGTGAGGGAAGTGCATACTTTTCTTGGGCATGCAGGTTTTTATCGAAGGTTCATTAAGGACTTCTTAAAGATAGACACACCACTTTGCAACCTTCTTCAACAAGATGTCTCCTTTGAGTTCGATGAAAAGTGAAAGGAAGCATTCAACAAACTTAAGGAGCTTCTAACATCCCCACCAGTGATTCAATCTCCAGATTGGAACCCCCCATTCGAGATCATGTGTGATGCGAGCGATTATGCAATGAGGGCAGTTTTAGGACAAAGAGTGGGAAAAGCTTTGCATGCCATCTACTATGCTTCAAAGACTCTAAACCCGGCTTAATTGAATTATTTCACTACTGAAAAAGAACTGTTATCTGTGGTTTTTGCTTTAGAAAAATTTCGATTGTATTTGCTTGGTGCTAAAGTGGTTGTTTATTCCAACCATGCATCTTTACGATACTTGCTCACAAAGAAAGAAGCAAAACTGATGGCTGATCAGATGGATTATCCTCCTTTAAGAATCCAACTTGGAGATCAGAGATAAGAAGGGGGCAAAAAATATAGTGGCGAACCATCTCAACCATTTGATAAAGGAAGAAGATGATATCCCTTTACGAGAAACCTTTCCGAATGAGCAATTATTTTCTACCGATGCGACACCACCATGGTATACAGACATTGTCAATTTTTTAGTTACTAACAAATTACCTATTAGTTTGTCAAAGACTCAGAGGGATAAGCTATGAAGTGAAGCGAAGAATTATGTATGGGATGACCTGTATCTTGGAGGCACTGTGCAGATCAAGTTATCAGAGGTGTGTACCAAAAATCGAATCATCGTCAATTTTAGCCTTCTGCCATTCGTATGCTTACGGAGGACATTTTGGAGTGAAAAGGGCAGCTCAAAAAGTTCTAGAGAGCGGATTCTACTAGCCAACATTGTTCAAAGATGCATATACCTTCTGCAAATCCTGTGATAGATGCTAACGGTCAGATAAACTATCCCGTAAGGATCAATTGTCGCAAACTCCTTGGCTTTTTTGTGAAATTTTTTATGTTTGGGGCATTGATTTTATAGGACCTTTCCCTCCGTCTTTTGGCTTTACTTATATATTGCTTACAGTTGATTATGTTTCTAAATGGGTGGAAGCTAAAGCTACTAGGACTAACAATGCCAAGGTTGTTGCAGATTTTGTTAAGGCTAACATTTTTTCTAGGTTCAGGATATAAAAAGCCATTTTTGGTGACAGAGGAACCCACTTCTGCAACAGGGTGATGGAAGCAATGTTCAAAAAATATCATACCACACATAAAGTTTCTATTGCTTACCATCCCCAAACCAACGAGCAAGCTGAAGTCTCAAATCTAAAAATCATGTTAATCCTAGAGAAAACCATGTAGCCCAATAGGAAGGATTGGAGTGTAAGACTGGAAGATATATTATAGGCCCATAAGATGACTTACAAAACACCAATTGGAATGTCTCCGTATAGTCTAGTGTTTGGGAAGCCATGTCATCTTCTTGTAAAATTACAACATAAGGCATAGTAGGCTATCAAAAAATGTAACACGCACTTGGATGATGCAGGAGTGCATAGGAAGTTGCAGCTTCAAGAGTTGGAAGAGATGAGGAATGAGTCATATCAAAGTGTAGTGATATATAAGGAGAGGAAGAAGGCTTTTCATGATAAGATGATTTCGAGGAAAAGCTTCTTGATGGGCCAAAAAGTGTTACTATATCATTCCAAACTCAAAATCTTTTCAGGTAAGTTGCGTTCCCGTTGGATTGGTCCATTTGTTATTACTCATGTTTTTCCTTTTAGTGCAGTAGAGATACAGAGACTTAAAACTGACAAGACATTCAGAGTGAATGGTCATCGCTTGAAGCTATATTATAAAGGCTTCCAAACGGAGGATTTAGAGGTATTGATGCGGGAGGATGTGACTAGTATCACTTGATGTGAGCAACATAGAGTCGAGCCAATGACAATAAACAAAAACGCTGCTTGGGAGGCAACACAAGGGAAGTTAAATTCTGTTATTTACATTTCTTCTTTTATTACTTGTATGAACTGCTTCATTCTTGCATTTAATTTTACATTGAGGACAATGTAAGTTTTAAGTGTGGGGGTAGGGTATGCTAGTTTCTATGCATGTTTTTGAGCTTAACTGTGGCTTCTTAGGCAATTTTCAAAATCAAATGAACAAAATTGAAAATTTTCTTGTTTTCTATTGCTTTTAAGATTATTTAGTCGTAATTAGAGTGTGAATTGACTAGAAAAATACATAGGAAAATTTGGCATGTACTTTTGTTCTTGTGATTAGTTAATGTACATTATTCTTAGAAGAGCGGTGACTAGTGGTAGACAAAAACTAGTGAGGTTTTGAGCCATATTAGACTGACACATTCATATCAGTCTCATTGTTTTGTTTGTTATAAGTGACCTTCATAACATATAGATCCTTACTTTGCATTGAATTTGTATTCGAGGCCACATTGTTTATCATATGCATATTTATCAAAATGATCAAGCATTCGTTGTTGATTATAAGCTACATTAGCCAAATAGCCTACCCATGCATATAAATTTCCCTTGCTAATCCCTTTTGAGCTATATTAACCTTTTCTTTGGTATAAACCACATTACATCCACCTAACTAAATGTCCTAACTAAGCTTTAAAGCTAGTGGAGTATTTGTTAATTCTTGATGAATGTGATTGTGTAAAAGTCTAAGTGTGGAGGTTTGCTTACATGTGGGTTGGTTAAATTTGTTAAAATGTCATGTTATGAATCATATGTTGATGTAGTGTCTTCCATTTTTATATTAAAAAATGAAAGAAAAGAAAAGAAAAGAAAAGAAAAGAAATTGTTAAAAAAAGTATGAAGGAGGCAATGCAATTGTTATGAAAAGTCATTAATTAATAGTTTACACTCCTTAAGTTGTATTGGTTGGGTGTTTGAGTATATTGCATATGAAGAGAATGCTATGTTGGATGGAGCATTTTATTGTGTTATGTTCATATGGTTTATGATGTGAGAGCTAATTGAGTTGTGAAACATAGTTGTTGCATTCTTTATAGCTGACGGTACCCAGTTATGATTGAATGCTAACTTGTGCGTTTGATTTTTCATTAAGTGTTACTTTTGCTTCACTAGCTTAATGAATTTCAAACTACATTAACCAAAATTCATCCCACCTTATCCTTACCCACATTACAACCCTAAAAAAGTCCTTTGATTCATGATTATGCATGTGACTTTTAGTGGTGGAGAAATGAAATGATACGTAAAGTTATGGATTGTTGTGATCATGAATGGTGTTTGAGTATACCCATGAAAATATAATGTTTAAACACTTTTTCTCCAAGTCTACCTCTAGATTACCTAGTTTCTAAGGGTGGTGAATATTGATTGATCATGAGTATTAGCTTGAATGTTGAGTTTTTGCCATAGGTTTTGAAAGTCATTCATCTTTAATTATGATTATATATTCTTAGAAGATTTGGAAAATAAAAAATGTTAGTTTGTGATTTTGATTTTGACAATTTTCCCAAGGACAGTTGAAAGCTAAGTGTGGGGGAATTTGATATATGTTTAAATGTTGATCTATTTTGTCTTCTACACTTAGTGATTAATGCTTTAGAAATGCTTAGGATAATCATTTTAGCTCATTTTTTATCTTAGGTACATTTCAAAAGTAAAAGAACTAAAGTGACCTGAAAGCATGTCTTCTCCACTTCCATACTCTATTGATTCATGGAACATGAAGAAAATGTTGTCAACATGACTCACTACCATCCAGGAAATTTCATAGCCATGCAAAGCAATTTTTAACCTAGCATTTAAGGTATAAATAAGGCATCTTATGTGAGACAAAAGGGGGTTGGAAATGTGAACTAAAAGAGACAAAAAATAGGGCTGGATGCATCACAAGATAGCTGTCCATTTTGCCACATTTTAACTAACATTTCAGATGAAAAATAATGTGTCTTTCTTTGGAGAGAGCTGGAGAGGAGATCACACTGTACACCTGTCCAAGATGATTCTTATTTTGGAAAAAACCTAGCTGATAAAAAGGAGGGGGCTGGTGATGAAAAAAATAAGGGAAGATTGTGGAAATGTCGGTGCAAGAGTTGGAGGGTTGAAGTGAAAAAAAATCAAGGGACAGCTGAAAGAGAAAGCTGGTATGCTTAAATGGGGCTGAATATAAGTGAATGGGGCAGGTGTATATGAGTGGAGAAGAAGATACCTACTAAACAAGTGAGCTACCGAGAACTTAAACAAGGGAAGGAGAACCGAAAGCTTGTGAGTGGAGAAGAAGATAGTAGTGTGAAACAAGTGAAGGGATGAAAGCTGAAACATTAGAAGAGCACAAGAGTAGTGTGAACCAAGTGAAATTGCAGGAGAGCTACAACTTCGTGAGAGCTAAAGTAGAAAAGAAGGTACGTGAACTGCATGGGAGTTGCGTGAAGAAGACAAAGCTTGCTGCAGAGAAGGTGATACGTGAATAGTGACATTGGACTAAAAAACTGCAACATTAAATTGTCCCATCAAGCTATAGTGACAAGGAGTGGCAATAGGAACAAAGGAAGGGTAACCATAGAGAAAAAATAGAAAGGCTTGTAATTTCAGTGGTCATTCTTTTGCTCAATCTTTTTACATAAATGGAGGCCATTAAGGTTGATTGTTGGAGCTTAAAGATGGAAATGAAAGGCTAGCTTCCCGATGTCGGTTCAATGGGAATACCGAAACCAAGTCACGGTTAAGCTATTTTTATCACTTTAAGGTTGAAATTTCATTTCAGATTTTTGTGATGATTGGATTAGGTTTTCAGATGAATGATCTTAATATGTTATTTTTATTGTTTTATTGCGAACCTATTGCTAAAACATTGAATGTAATCCGTAATCGTTACTTTTGATGTTTGTGAGTAGCGTCTAATGATCGTTAATTGTTAGGAACAACATAACTTAGGTTAGATAATCCGAACGTGTGAGTTTATTGCTTACATTGATCGTTTTCCAATTCGTAACATGGCTGCCAAATTGAAGCTAGAGATCATATCCTAGGTTATTCGGTAGTTAGGTTTAATTAATGATCATATCTTGATTAAATATGACCTAAGGAAAAACTAAGATTAGTAGAGCGTTCTATTAGTCTCAGATCAATAGTTCGAAGAGAGTTGTAAAGATGTTAGGATGATGAAATATGCTTGATCATGTTTAGGCTGAGATTGACCCTATAACTGGACCTTACTTATATTCAGCACTTTTCTCATTTTCGATTGCTTGTTTTAATTTGTTTTGATAGTTTACTTTTTCTTTAATTTCTAAATTGCTTAAAATTTCAAAACCCCCCTTTTTATATTTTCCTTGCATCAATTAATTTCGTTACAAAAATTAACTGAACATTCCTTGTGAATTCAATCCCGACTCACCATAACTACAAATTTTAGTGTGCAGAGTCAGGTAAATTTTGCTGTGCACTCGACACGCGCTGTCATTCGCCTTTTTATTGGGATGAAGAGGGTCTAAGTATTGTCGAAGGCCCAGAAATGATTCAAGACACTATTGATAAATTGAAATTGATCCGAAATAGAATTAAAGTAGCACAAGACCTACAGAAGAGTTATGTGAATCTGCACCAAAGAGATATAGAGTATTAAGGAGGAGATGAAGTGTTTATGAGAGTATCGCCTTGGCGAGATGTGCTAACATTCGGTAAAAACGGTAAACTAAGCCCCATATACATTGGTCCATATGAGATTATTGAGAGAGTTAGACCATTAGCTTACAAGTTAGCACTACCTACTGAAATGATTTAGATACACAATGTGTTCCATGTCAATATGCACAGAAGATATCAATTTGATCTAACATATATATTGCCAGCTCAAGAAGTTGAAGTCGTAAGTAATCTGAGTTATGTAGAGAAATCGGTTAAGATAATTGGCTATCAGAATAAGCAATTGAGAAACCAAGCGATCCTTTTGGTTAAAGTCTTTTGGAGGAATCATTCGAGAGAAAAAGCTACATGGGAAATGGAGGAAAACATAAGGAATCAATACCCCCATCTGTTTGATCAATCAGGTTAGAATTTCAAGGACAAAATTTCTTAAGGGAGGGAGAATTGTAATATCCAGTTTCTGGAACATACTTAAGGTTAGAACCCTAGACCATTAAATATGAGTAATATTATTGAGAGTATTTCATTCACATGCATATCATTAGCATACAAACATGAATTATAATTTGTATACATTACAAAGATAACATATGCACTCAATTGACATATTCTGGTGTATAAAAGATTTTAAATGAACATGATGTGAATTGTGAATTGTTATGTCTTGAATTTTGGTTTGATTGGATTCCAAATTTGGAATTAATTGTTATTAATTGGGAGAGTGATGAATTAATATGTACATTTGAACTAAGAAAAATGCCAAGTAGTAAGATAAATTGATACATGAAAAAAAAATTAGTGTGACTAAGCCTATAATTGAGTGGCATTTGGCATAGTTAAATGAGTGACAAATGGACAAGTAATTAGTTGACAAATGGATCAATTATAGAGTGACAAGTGGATCAATAATTGAGAGAAATATGGCAGCTTAAGGAGTGGAAAAATGGCAGCTATTGGAAGAGAAAAAATGGTAACTTATTAAGTAGGCAAATGGCTTACATGCCTTAAGACATATGTCTTTGAAAGTTAGTGACACCTAGCACCTTAATGAAGCAAGTTTTTGCAACAAAGTTTCTGCTGTCTTCCTCACTTATCTTCACCGAAATTGCTCCTATCTTTTCTCTGTATTCTGGATTTTTACCTTATCTAAATTGTTATATAAAATCCACACTTTAATCCTTCACAAAATAGCCAAGGAACTAGATTATTGTTACCTTCACCTTGCTACTGAAAATCAACATGTTTTCACCTTGAGTTGTGATGAATCGTGCATGAATGGAGGGCTAGTTTAATCTAAAATTTTGAGCTAAAATTGGAAGCTTAATAAGTAAGTAGCAATATGATCTTTATGACATTTTTAATTGTATGAGAATGATGTTTGAATTGGAATGAAATGTAATATGATGTTGATGATGAAGTGTGATGGAATATGTTAAATGAATTTGGAAGTTTTTAAGCTTGTTCTTGGTATATGAAAACCGTGGACTATAGGTTATTATATGGATGAATTGGACTGGAATTTGCAGTATAAAGAAGGTGAATTTATGCTAAAGAAAAATGTTAATATAGTGTTCTTGAATTGGAGATGTATGTGTATGTATTATAAGTGATTGGTAATGACAAAAATGAGCAAAACCTTAATTTAATCAAGATGGAAGCTAGATGATCATAAAATAAAATAGTTTAAACGGCTTCTAATATGGAAAATTCAATTGTTTGGTATGTTTCTAAGTTGGATACATTCGTACAGAATTGGGGGAAATAATGTAGTGCACGATCGTGGCCTTCAATGCACAATCATAGCCTGGTTATTTGGGTTTTGTCAAGATTGTGGCATAGTCCCCACGGTCATGGCCTATTGTAGAAGCTTCTGTCATGAGCATGGCATGGTCCCTCCTGATCGTGGCCCTAGTTTTGGAAAGTTAACTTTAGTTTTGTGTAATTGTTGAACTAACTAAGGATAAGGTACTTTACTATGGTACATATGAACTTGGTTAAGGCTTGAAATAAATCTAGATTGTTGCTTGAATAAGTTGGTTAGATGTTTGATAAATTGAAGTTTTTAAATGATATTGTACCTTAAGGAAAAGATTACTTGTTATTAATGTATCTAAGTTTGGATTTTATGAGTGTTAAAGGAATGAAGATGTTCTTATAAATGTAAATGTGATCCAAAGGATATGAATAATGTATTAGGTATGAATGAATGAGAAATGGGAAATTATGTGAATGTATATTATTAGAAAAGGGTTAATGAATGAATGGTTTGAATGATCAAGACTAATGATTAAAGATACATACCCAAGAAAGTCATTGAGCATGCATTGAAGATAATACATATACATATATGTATGATTGAGCAATTTAGTAATGTGTAAATGTGTGTATTGCATGGTTTAGATGCTCAAGTCGAACGCCAGCATCTAAACATTACCAGCTCATTGAGGCAATAACTATCTGGAACATACAGTTAGTTAACCTAGATGATTCTCACTAGGATTGATTTATTTCTGTTTAAATTTCATTTATTAAATAGTGATTGATATGATTAATAATTCTGGACATTGAATGTTCGAGGAGTTTGATAACTGGGAATGTATTGGGAGTGTTCTGATTGTATGTGAATCTGAAAGAAATACGTGTACTCAACAAAAATGTTGAATGTCGGACTTAGGTCTGATGAACATATGAAACTGACTGTGCATCATGAATAAATGCTATTGATGGCATATGTTGCGATTTGATACATCACATTGATATGCATGATCAGATAATGAAGTTGTAACTGGAGTGGCCAGTGAAAAAGAGCTTAAAGCTCATAAATGTGCATAAAGAGCTATAAGCTCAGTATATAAAATGGGCTCAATATCCACAATAGATATAGGACAGTTATCAGTGAGCCCAGTATTCACAACGAATACGGGACAATTTAAAAAGACGTTCAGTCACAATAAAGTAATAATTGAAAGTGAGTCACATACACATTGCATATACAAAATTGATATGTTTTATATGAAAGACTGAAATGAATTATTTGTTCTGAAATTGAATGTGAAATGTGTACATGAAGTGTATTTGTTGAAATATAATGAAATGTTAAGTGATATGCAATATTTGATTATATGATTTGTCTATGAATTGAATGGTGAATTTTTTATGTTTGATATGAGTGAGCACATCAATGATGGTTCGCTCACTGAGTTCGCAAAACTCATCAAAATTACAATATTAATTTTTAGGTACGAGAGAGGAGATTTAGCTTCGAAGACATTTTAGAAGAAGTCTTATACTTATTCAAGAAATGGCACAAAGGTCTGGTCAATTGAGACTGAGGAGTTGATATAATGTTTTTTTTTTGTTTAGTTTCTCATTCCATGTAAAATATGTTGTAAAGAGTAGTAGACTCTCATATGCTTTTGATACAGTGTATATATGGATTACAGTGAAAAGCGATATTGTAAATTATGTTTTATAAATGGAATGAGGAATTGATCTTTAGTATATTTGTGATTTATTTATGATGCCACATTAAGTGATTGTGATTGCTCTAATATGCCATTGTCATAGGTAAGTTATTGAACGTCCTCTAGATATTCGGGTATATACTCTATAGTAGTGGAGTGTTTCAGTTAGAGTAGCCAGAACATGAAAGCAGAAGAAGAAAAGCCAAAGGAGATGTCTGTGTTTAGGTTATAAGTCTCAGAAATCGTTTAAGTGGAGAAAACGATGTCATTTTAACTAGAGAAAATGATGTCGTTTACACTTTTTTCATTCTTCTTCTTTTGGCTACAAAAATATTTTCATAGTTAGAACTTTTTTTATGAAATTTAGAAAATATAACTGATAGATGGAACATATTTGAGTTTTAGCTACAAAAAATATTTCATTGTTAACAACTTTTTGCTACGAAACTTTATTCACAGTGAAAAATGTCGTTAAAAATTATTAGTTATGAAAACAAAATTACAATGAAACTAAATGTAGTTAATTTAGACCCACGAGAATTTTTTTTTTTTTGAGGTACTGCTTCAATAGGTCACAATTTTCAAATTTCGTAGCCAAATAGTTACTTTTAGCTATGAATTTTAAATCGTACCAAAAGAAAACGTAGCCAAAAGTGATATTTGTTGTAGTGTGTTGACCTTAAAGTAAATATAATGTAAATTATTAAAAAAATTTGATGAAGTTAAAAAAATTTTGTACTAATTTCATCGATATCCAAAATATATATTTTATTTGTTAATTTGGAAGGATAAAAGTGTGGCCACAATGCATTGTAATAAAATAGTTTGTAAATTCAAAGACAATATAATTAAACAATAAAAACATGTTCAAAATTAACATTGAACTAAACAAATATAGCACAATATATAACTAAACCAATCAAATGTCAAGACTCATTGATATAGAATGCATGTATATTGGCCGAATCATTAAAAAACAAAATAAAGCATATTTATATTAGGTAATAATAAATCTTTTAAAATTAAACAAATTATAAACTTGGAAAAATAGCATCGAATTAAATTCGAGTTGTGAAGATATTCACAATTTCTCCATCAACGCTCAATGCAAATTCATCAGTTTGACACAATTTGGGGATTTATGGTTAGGTGTTTGTGAGTGTGTGAGTTATGTTTGAAAGAAATCGAAGAACAGAAGTCTATCTGGTCAAAGTATAAGCTTAAGACAGAAGTGAGACATGCATATAGTGAGGCACGTGAAAGGCATATGAGAAGGCAGGTGAGAAGCATATGCAGAAGAAATAAAGGGCATGGACTCATTAAACAAAACATATATAGCTTCATCTACTCTATAAATACATTGAATTAGAGCACACAAATACACATACATCATTTTTTTGATTAAGAAAGAATAGAGTTAGAGAGTTTCTAGAGTACTTACTGCAGAGTACTAGAGAGTTTTTTTGAACTCTTGCAAGTGTTTTTTTAAAACACTCCGTCTCTTGTAACAATTTCTTTCATTGAAGCTAGTGAAACCACCATTGTGAGATCCTTGGATGTGGATAGCAATTAAGCTATTAAACCAAGTAAATTCTGTGTTGTTTTATTTTCTTCTACTCTTTAATTCTGCAAATCAAATTAAGTGCCATCAGTCTTTTGTGGTAAAAGACAACATAAAGATAGAAAGTTCCTAACATCAGTGGTATCAGAGCCAATTCACAGCATTCTAAGCATTCAAGCATTCAAGACTTAACAAGAAGGTGAAGGTAATATCATACAAGTAAACCTAAATCTTCATACCATTTTTTCTGGTCTACTTGTTACAGTCAAGATACCATCAAGAATTCTGTTTTCTAATCTTCTTCTAAACTTCGTAACAAAATGGTGGGAGAAGAAATGGATGTGTTTATTGGTAAAGAAGATTTTACAATATGGAAATTTCAAATGCAAGCTTTACTTGAATCTTATGATTGTTATGGTGCAATTGAAGAACAGTACGTTATGGAGACAAATCTTGTTAAGAATTTAAAGTTGCAAAGACTTGCAAATTGCAAGTTAATGCTTCATTTATCACCTATTGTGATAAAGAAAGTGTATAATTGTAACACTATAAAGAAATTGTGGATAAAGCTTGATGAACTCTATGCTAAAAGATGTCTGCCTAACAAGATGACATTGTTACCTAATCTGGCCAACTATAAAATGAATACTATTGTTTCTATTGATGATAATCTGGATTACTTCTTTAAATTGGTGCAAGATTTAGAAGCTACAGGTGAAAAGATTTCAGAAGATCCCCAAGTTGTGGTAATTCTAAAAGCCTTACCATCAGACTTCAATGCCATCAAGAAGGTGATTAAGTATGCCAGTGGAGAATCACTCACTATCAAAAGGATGCTAGAATCACTAATGGAGGAAATCGTGGACAATAATCAATTCAAGAAGGATCCAGAAGTCATGTTTATTGATAATAAACAAGAAAAGAAGCGTCAGCAAAATAACAGTAAGAAGGGAAATTGGCAGAAAGGGAATGGCAGAGATAAGCAGTCTAAAGATAATGCAGAAAAGAAGAAAAAACTAAAGGAAAGAAGTGCTTCCACTGTAACAAAGAGGGGCTTTTTGCCAGAAACTGTAGAAAGAAGAAAGAGACAAGGCTGCACAAGGTGGAGATACTGGAAATGTGGAGAAGCTTGAAGAATCTAATGGTGATGAGCTGTTGGTAGTTACAGAAGAGAGTAAAGGTCTCAGCAGAGAATGGATCTTTGACTCAGGTTGTATAATGCATGTCACTCCTCACAGAGATTGGTTCACCACATTCGAACCAGTTAATGCTAAGATGAAGATGGCAGATTCGGGAAAACAATAGGTTGAAGGTATTGGAAATGTTTCCATCAATATGTTTGATGGAAAGAAAAGAACCTTAACTAATGTCAGATTTGTGACTAGAGTAAGGAGTAATCTCATATCTAAAAGCATTTTTGATAAGTAAGGTTTTCATATTAGATCTAAAGATAGACTTAAAGAAATTCTAAAGGATGGAAGAGTGACCATAAGAGGAGTTGAAAGGGTAGGCTCTACTATGTAATAGGAGACACTACTGAAGTGAACCTAACTACTAGAAATGGAGAGACATATTCAACTAAGCAATGGCACTCAAGGTTGGGACTTGCACGGAACAAGACTTTAATGCATCTTTCAAAACATGGACTGATTCCACAAAAAGACATAAGGAGGATGGAATTCTGTGAATCATGTGTGTTAGGAAAGAACCACCGAACCAGTTTTTAGAAAGGAGCTAAAAGAGCTAAAGAGATCATGGAATATGCTCATAGTGATCTCTGGGGACCAGCTCAAGTATCCACTGTAGGAGGGAATCGATTTTTCATGTCCATTATAGATGACAAGTCTAGGAAATGCTGTCTCTATCCTATGAAAAGAAAAGATGAAGCATTGGAAATCTTTATCAAGCGGCATACACTAATAGAGAATCAGACAGGAAAGAAGCTGAAGTGCCTAAAGACAGATAATGGCCTTGAATATTGCAATAAAGCATTTGAAGACTACTGTAGTAAGAAAGGCATACAGAGGCATAAAATAATTAGAGCAACACCTCAGGAGAATGGTGTAACTAAGAGGCTTAACAGAACACTCCTGCAAAAGACCAAATGTATGCCACTATCATCAGGGTGTTCACAATCTCTATGGGGGGAAGCTATTAAGACTGCAACTTACCTAGTAAATAGATTACCTACATCTGCTAATAAGTACAAAACTGCACAGGAAATATGGAATGGGAAAAAGCCTAGCTTGACTCACTTAAGAGCCTTCAGATGTATTGCCTATGCACACCAAAAGGAAGGTAAGTTGGAACTTAGAGCAGTGAAAGGATTATTCTTAGGCTATCCAGAAGGAGTTAAAGGCTACAAAATCCTACTGCTTAAACAGGGAGGTTTCAAAACCATTATTAGTAGAGATGTGATTTTTAAGGAAAATGAGTTTCCTTTGTTATGCAGAAATCTTGGAGACTCTAACCGACAAGAGAAAATTCAGAAGCAACTAGGATCACCAAGTACTTAAGTCCCCTTTTATGTGCTACTAAAAGCAGAAGTAGAAGAAGACAACATACAATATCATGATGAGGAACCTGTGCAAGGCCCTATTCATTATGAACAAGAAACTGAAGAAATAGAAGGTGAAAGTGAGGAAAGAGTCTCACAGACAGCTGCAGATAGCTCACATGAACTCTACAAGACTACCATCTTACCAAGGATAGACAACCAAGACAAAGAATTCCTAATAGGAGGTACACTAACTTTAATTTAGTTGAATATGCATGTCTTCTTACAGAATCCATAGATTGCAAGGCACCAGAAGCCTATAAAGAAGCTATGAGCAGAGAGGATGCTGAACAATGGAAGTTGGCTTGCAAGAAGGAATATTCCTTTTTAATGAAGAATATGACTTGGATATTAGTGCCTAAGCCACCTAAAGCAAAGTTAATTGAAAACAGATGGTTGTTCAAGCTTAAAGAGGGAGTTATAGAGGCAGAACCTAAGATATATAAGGCTAGACTTATAGCTAAGGGATATAGACAAAATGAGGGAGTTAACTATAAGGAGATTTTTTCACCAGTTGTGAAATTCAAAACTATTAGACTCATCCTAATGCTAGCTACAATCTATGATTGGGAAATCTATAAAATGGATATCAAAACGGCCTTCCTATATGGAAAGCTTGAGGAAACTATCAACATGAAGCAACCAGTTGGCTTTGTGGATAAAGAAAAGCCTGACTATGTCTGCCTACTGTAGAAATCCCTATACGGGTTAAAACAAGCACCTAGGTAGTGGAACAAGAAGTTTCATGAGGTTGTTGCTAGTATGAAGTTTACTAGAAGTGCATATGACTACTGCCTTTACTATAAGGACCTAGGAGAGACAAAAGTAGTCTTTATGCTAGTCTATGTAAATGACTTAGTCATCACTGGAAAGGATCTAAGCAAAATTGAAGAGGTAAAGAATGCACTATGCAAACACTTCAAGATGAAGGATATAGGAGAAGCATAAAAGCTTTTAGGAATGCAGATAATCAGGAATAGGAGGGAAGGAAAGTTATGGCTCATTCAAAAGAACTACATCAGAAAAGTTCTTGCTTAGTTCAACATGGAATAAGCAAAACCAAGTTCTTTCCCTATAGGATCACATCTTCAGATGGTTTCTAGTAAGAGTCCTAAGATAGAGGAAGAACAGAAAGCTATGGTAAACTATCCCTATGATGTTGCAGTTGGAAGTATCATGTACATAATGCTATGTATAAGTCCTGACCTAGCCTATGCAATTCATGGTGAATCTAGGTTTTAAACACTGGCAAGGGCTAAAGAATGTTCTCAGATACTTAACTGGAACTATAAACTGCGGACTATGTTTTTCTAAAGTTGAAATAGCTAAATGCAATGAGATATCCTTGTATGGTTTTGTAGATGAGATTATGCAGCAGACAAAGACACAAGGAAATCTATATCAGCATATTTTTTTTACATTAATAGGAAACACAATCAGTTGGAAAGTTCAACAATAATCAGTAGTTTCTTTGTCAACAACAGAGGCATAATACTATGTAATTACACAAGGAGTAAAAGAGCTAATATGGTTAACAGGCATCATAAAGGAAATCAACATCAACATCGCAACATCAACAATAGTTACAGATAGTCAGAGTGCACTCTACCTTAGTAATGTAACACCCCGTTACCCTAGGGTACGCACCGGAACGCCCGTAGGTCATTCCGACACATATCCTAAGATAAGGGAG
>JAOQMS010085304.1:0-20602 GCA_027563885.1 Erythroxylum longipes | reverse complement strand
TCTTGAAAACTTGCTTTTCATAGACATGAAGTATTTCGAAAACATGATTTCATAAACTTGCATCTTTTCAAAAAGAAGCATTTTCAAAATATTTTCATAAATCATTAACACAATTCATGTAGAAAACATATAACAATTTCACAATCCAACTAAGAGCAAATAAATGAAACATCTATGATGCAATTGAAATCATTAAGCTTACTTGATTTAAAGAAAACAATAAGTGGCTTATTTACTCTATTATAAAAGGTACCCACCTTTAATTCCTTGCTTAATAGACTTACTTAGGGATGTCTTTCCTCTTGCTCATCTTGCCTTTATTGATTTCCCTTAACAATAATCAAAAACTCCATTTAATAGGAATTCCAATTTAGAACCCAAAGAAACATATTCACTAAAACCCATGCATTTCCTAAGCTTTTTGAACCCAAAACCCTTTTCAGAAATTCAAACTTTTGGGTCAATTTTCCACTATCATTTTGATCAAGTAAATGAAGAAATTTAATAATTTAAACTTCATTTCTTCACAAAACTCGTATCCTTATGTCTCTAATTTACTCCAAATCAAAAATCACTTCATTTTGACAACTACACAAAAAGTTATGCCTAAAATACCAAAACATGTCTGTGCAGAAAAATGGATTTATCCGCTAGAAGTCAGAAGTTCGCCATGGCGAACTTTTTCAGAAACTCATTCCGAAGACATTTTTCAACATTTTTCATCTATATACTCCCCATCTTTCAAATATAACCCATCTTAACCTTAAACCACCTCTTCTACTTCATTTCCAAGCTCATTTCAACACAATATCATTAACAAATACATCAAAATCTATCTTTGATCACTAACCCTAAAAGATTAAAACATATGCATTTACCCATTGTCAACAACTTCCTACACATATTCATCTCTTAACTAACATCAAAACATGTTTCATTCATCACATCAAGAAGAATGATGCTTATACTTACCTTGATTTAGCTTCAAAACCTTCAAAGCCCTAATTTTCCTTCTTTTTCTCTTCTTTTCTTCTCTTCTTCTCTTCACTCACGTTTCTTTCTCCTTAAACATACAAGACAATAAATTCTTCTTCTTTTAATAGCCTTAATGAGTGTGCAAAGTCCATTTTGTCCCTTGCCTAAGGCCTTATGTCCTATAACCTTAAGTGTCATGCTCTGTTTGCCCTTATACAATCTTACAACTTTAATACTTCAATTCAATTAATCTATGTCATAAAATCTTACCAACATTGACATAATAATTAACTCCACAAAATAATCCCTTAAGGACCTCATAATTATTTAAATCATGCTTATTCCTAAAAAAAAATTAGGGGGCCAGCACTTTGTGGATAATTTGTACATGCATTTAAGTTAAACGTGAAATATACACAAACAACAATAACTACTACTAATTTCGATCATAAGGATTGGACAATCTACTTTGGTGAAACATTAAACAAGTGTAGCAACCCAAGGATAGTAAAGGCACCCCAAATATTATAAGTAAATTATCTATTGCTATATATATATTTGATAAAAGGATAATTATATAGTAGTTTACCTTATCTTACCCTCATTATGTTAGTTCCATAGAGGCTTATTTTATCTTAAATGAATCTATATAGGTCTCATCAGAGTTTTTTTTAAAGGGTCATAAGACAAAGTTATTATTAACCCACACTTAAGAGAGATGAATAAGAACATATAAATATTGTGATAAATGCTATCACTATAATCAATATCATCATTAATTAGTAGCATATTTATCCTATTATTGGTTATGTTATGTTTGATTCAATGTAGTATGAATATTCTTGGTCCTTTTCCACTCAAAGAAGGCAATATAGATTTCTCATAGGGGTTGTAGATTACTTTACTTAAAAAGATGTATTATTAGTTGCATTAGGATTGAATTGATCCAATTCATCAAATTTTACTTTAATAAGAAAAACAAGAAAATGGTCAATTTATTATTGACCAATTCTTGATATTTAATATTATCAAATTATTTGTGCTCATTTTGAGATTTTTGAATCATAAATTAATTATTCTAGTTTTGTTTAAACTTAATTAGGATTTATGGCTTCAAATTTTCAATTTATTTCATTCTTTGATTATGGAGCTTAACTTAGGGCTTAATAACAATTTTTAATCATCAATTATTTTAGTTTCTTTTTAAACTTAGAAACAAGCTCCATATTTATCTCTTTTCTTTAATAACTAAGTTCCATTTCTTTTTAAGGCTAAACTTTTTCAGAACCAAAAAGATATTTCTTTAAGAATTTCTTAGATCAATTAGTTATTCTTTCCTTAAAGGATTTCATATTTTATACTTCCAAAAACATTTTCTCATTTAGGATAAGCATTTTCATTAAATTTATTTTATCATCTAAATCATTTGGTCTTCTTTATCTTTCCAAAGAAAGAGTGTGCTCATAATTTTTGTCCTTACTTCTTGATTAATAACCTAAATTTATTATTGCATTTCTTTCTTCTTCAAATTTATATTCCCTAAATTCATAAAAACACTTCAAAACCTAGGTAACTAGTTTAGTGGGTGAAATACAATGCTTTAATACCTTCCCTATTTTACATTAGATAGGCAGTGATTAGTTCATCTCTTAGGTTCTTCCTATCTTTCTTTAAATTGGATCGATAGTGATTCTATTGATAAATTATGATTTTTGGTTACCGTTTTCTATTATGAATGTGCTTTACATGTCAATAAAACCGAGCTTACAAAATCATTTTTAACCAAGTAATTACATAAAAATTTACAGACATATGTCGTTATTCAATTTTTAGACTAGATCATGCTACTATTAGTTTCTTCTTATTTTAAAATTGAAATCAATGAATTACTAAGAAATATATAGTATCCAATGACCAAGATTTAAGAGTCATTGACATCTAGCTTATATTATAAAGAACATTTTATTAAATTAAAATTCATAAAAGAAAAAGTATTACTGTGTTTACTATATGTATTATAAGATACAATTAGCTGCTTCAAAATATGGTACACCTAGTTTGTTTGTAAACTGACTTAAGAAATGGATTGCATATGTCAAAATTGGTTAAGTGATAGTTAAATACATTAGTCACCTAATGATCCTACCACATGAAGATGGATCACTTATGTGAAATCTAATAAGAGGTAACTTATGCTTCATTGGAAAATAAGTTGGTTTTACACTAAGATATCATGCATCTTTAGGAGTTTTAAGAGCATACAGAAGGATTTGAAAGAAATATGCCTTTTGTCAAGTTATTCCAACTATAGATGTAGAAAAAACTTGATTTGTACTTATATTCTTTAATTGTAATTGAGTCTTTAAGATTAATTTCATTTCTTTAATATATTGTATATTAATTGCGTTTTAAAATGAAACCATTGATATAAATTAGGAGTGTAACGAGTTTATCATTTTAGGACAAGATAAATAAAGAATAATTACACTTGGAAAGGTTGTAGTTAGATTTTTTAAGGTCATTGTATAACTTATTAAACCATTAACATAAAGTTTGTTTGAGATTGTATAATGATTTTTTTGGTCCACATATGACATATAAGATGTGGTTAAATTATGTGTATTCATTTTTTCTATTTGAAAATTAAAATATGAATTTCCTTCTCTAATGAGTGATTACGAAAAAAATCATATAAGTCAATCATAAAATACTCATAATAATAATAATAAAAAGAATAAGGAAAGAGACAAAATAAACTTATGATAGTTCAACCAATTAATCTTTTGCCTGTATCCTCTTCCCAAGATTCATAATATAATTTATACAACATCTTTGCTACCACGGGTGAAGACAAATCTTTATACTCATTTTATTTTTCCATGAGCGAAGAAGAATCCTTTATAAATCTTATTTAGTGTTAAGAGAAACCCTCATAATTTGTACCTCACATAATTTATCTAATTGAAATTATTACATAACTATATAACTTAAAACCTCCCTTTTTAACTCACACAAATGAACTAGGATTCAATATATATTATGTAATGAATATATGCACTCTTTAGCCTCTCAAGGCTTTTAATAACTCTCTAGTAGGCCAAAGGTTCTTATTACTACTCATTTATGATCTATTTATATATATAAATAACTCAAACAGTCATTATACACACAATCTAATTGTTATAGTGACTAATTTTTGGGAAAATTTAGGTAGCTAGAAACCTGTCTTTATCTAGCCTATCTTTGTTTTTTTAACCAATCCATGTAGCCTAATAGATATCATCTATTCCATATCTTTTTTAGTTCTTTTGTCTGTCCAACCCCTTAGGCATGCTAAGTCTTTTTAAAGATAAAACATACATATTTAACAAATAATTGATTCAAGGTAACTTTTAAATTTTCCAAAGTTTTTATAAAGACTAAGAGGTTTTATTTTAGTGTTAATAAATGCCGAATAAACTATGCTTTTACACCGTAATTATTTTTATTTATAATGTGTTTTTAAGTCTTAATTTCCTTTATTGATTAAAAAGAGAAGACTTTGACATAGAAATTAGAAGAATTGGAGCTTTTTTGGAGGGACACTACTGTATGATAAAGTATAAACTCGTGTAAGTAACATACATGGCTATATATCTAACCGTGTAAGCCGTTGTAAGTATGTAAAATTTTGAAGATGTTGTTTCACCCATGTGAAGGTAGACACAGGTATGAAACTCACCTATATGGTCTTGTCTACTACCTATGTAAGCTCTTGGGAATATGTATATATGAGATTTTAAATTGTTTTTTAGGGACATGGTCATGCGTATAATATGTGACTGACGTATACTCCAAAAACCATAATTTCGCACTATAAAAGGCAATTATGAAGGCTGATTAAAGGGGGCAGATGTTGGGAAAATAGTAAGAGTCAAAATTAAGAAGCAGAGACATACTTATGAACTGATGATGGTAGAAACATGAAGATTACTTCAGAAATTTGATAGAGAACAACTTTTTATTGAAGTTCAAGGGGATTATAAATTTGTTTGGTGCCTAAGTATGATGAATCCTAATTTAGGTTAGATCATGTGATTTAATTCTTCATTTAATGTAATTTGATTGTTGATTCACCATGATTTGATTACATGTTTTAATTCTTCAATTAATATTTCTATGATATAAGTTCAATGTATGATTCAATATGATTAAGATTAAAAAATCCTTATGTATGAATAAATCTACCATAATTGGAAGGAGTTACTTGCAAACCTAAAGATAGATCAACATACATCATCAAAATTAGGGTCAAAATTAATAATGAAATTGATGAATCGAGTAATGCAATCTTGGGGTTTTAACTAGAAAGAGGTTTTAGTTAATAAACCAAGGATTACTTGTTAAGAGTCTTGAGAAAGATATTAACATAAGATAGAAATTTCTACAGTTTAATGATCAATAATTCAATTGCAAGATAATAAATATTAGGGGGATTAATTACTTGGGGATTAGTTATTTGATATTGATTAAATCTTATTTTCATATATGCTTTATGTTGAACTTCAATTTAGTTTAATTTTAGTTAAATCTATCATCTTAATTTTTTGATTAAATAATAAAAAAGATGTTATCACTAGTACTTATAGCCCCTGTGGGATTGAAATTTGATATTAATTGACAATATACTATAGTTTTTGGCACTGTTGTAGGGGAATAGAATATTAGGAACACCTGATTTTGTTAATCTAGCCATTATTTCTCATTTTATTTCCTTTTAATTTTTACCTTTTATTTTAAATATTATAATTATTGATATGTGCAGCGTAATGCTAGTCAAATAAAAAACTAGACTACTACTGTAGTAATGGTGAGTTTAGGTTTGGTTAGCTTATGAAATGAAATTAATTGATTTTTAGGTAATTAGGGGGGAGGGGGAGACGGGGGTTTGGACTTAATAAGAAAATAAAATAAAATAAAATAAACCTAATGAAAACAAATTAAAGAAAACATATGAAAAATGGTAAAATTGGGGAATTCGGTAGAGATCTAGTTCTTTGGTTCAATCTTGGCCTACACCCTAATTAAGCATAATTCATTGATTTGTTGTTCTTTGATCTCTTTTAGCGATTATCGATCATAGATTAACAATAAGTTTTGTTAATCCCGATTTTTCTTTAGATCTTAGTTAATTACAAAGCCCTCGTTAATTAACCCTAGCTATCGAAAAATCGAGAATAAGCTCTCTAAGTTTATCCAGACAACCGCCTTATAAATCAGAAAAACAGACCAATCTAGGTAATAATCACAGAAGTTCAGATTATTTAACTTATGTTATGTTATCTCTCATAGTTCGGAACCATTAGTTCCTACACATGAATTAAGAATACAACGATTACGTATTGTATTCGGCTCTAGCAATGGTTTTCATGAAAAACAATTCAATAAAGCATTAAATCATCATCATTCAAATACCCAATCAATTCATAAAAGATAACATAATCAATTTCTAATGAGAGAAAGAAACAACAAAAACAAAGAAATACACTTAACCCGGGTCATCGGCGTCGATGTCACCTCCAAACTGGCATCAAAAACTTACCTTTCCATGGGTCTCTCCAAAGAAAATGCTTCAGCCCTTATGAAAATACCCTAGCCAAAGAACCCTTGTAGCGACTCTCTTCTGTTTTCTCTCCTAGCTACTGTTCATGTGATTTGATAAATAAAACTTGTTGGGTCACACATACTATTCACGCCTCCACTTCTCTCCTGCAAGCTCTCTTCTACTATTCTATTTCACGCAACTGTTATTTTCTTTTCTACTATTCACTGATGTGATGAATGATGTTTGTGTCTACGCTACTATTCACTGTTAAATCCCTCCCAAATATGCGTTCAACGCAGTCCTTGTTTGCGTTTTCTTCCTTTGGTTGTGCATTTTGCTGCTTGACGTAGACTACTGCGTTGCATTTTTAAAAGTCCTCTAAACGTCAAACATACCGCATTTTGATGCTCCTTGGTGTTGTCCTCTTTAAAACCATGCCACCCTTTTATATTTTTTAACCCACGCATATACCAAGCCCTCCTACCAAATGTCTACAATTTGGGTTGAATGGTGCTATGCATTTTGGCTTCCTTCACTGCACTTTAGACTGTTGCTTTGCTCCATTATTTCCCATTAAAAATTGACATTGTATGGGGTTGTCCCATCTGTTGGCTTCCTTCTTTATTTCATCATGATTCTAAGATGCTTTTCATTAAATTCACTCCATTGAATTCATGTTATTGCATGAAAAAAGATGAAATTTCTATGCACAGTATTGTTTCATCATCTTAATTTTATTGTCTTTACTTGCTCTGATATTTATCATTCTTACTCCATGAAGACAAGTGAGTGTAATTCTTCAGAAAAAGGCCCAAATGTAGTGCTTTCGACTCACTTTAACTTCTTTGCTTCTGAATTATCTCTAAAATCACATATAAGTTAAAGTGAGTATTTTAATTAATTTTATGTCATTAATTACTAAGTGTTATGAAATATTAAACAATCAATTAAGCACATATCAATTATTTTATTGACTATTTAGTTTTGTCACTTCTATAAGTCTTTGGGATAGTTTATGTCTTAAGAAAATGCATCGTATTTAGTTCACGAAGATCTAAAACTTGAGAGGACATCTTGTAGAAATCTTTGAAGGAACCTTCTAAGAGAGTTTGAGTTATATCTATAGACAGAGGACTTAGAATGTCAAACTGATTCAGAAGGATTGAAAACCATGGAAAACTAACCAAGGACCATGTTTGATTACACTAAGTTAGACTTCACTTAGATGGAGTCTAGTATTGTAAGACTTCTGTCATTGATAACAACTTTAAGATTAAATCGAACATTATTCAGATGGTGTATTAGTATGTCCAATTCAATAGTTTTCGAGAAGAGGATCCTAATACACATATAGCTAATGTTTTGGAGATTTATGATATCTTAAAGACTAAGGAAGCCACTGATGATATGATCATACTAAGGTTATTTCCATTATCATAAAGGAATCAAGAGAAGCTATGATTAATTTCTCTCCCTAAGAGATCCATCACTATATGGAATCGGATGGTAAAGAAGATTCTTTGAAAGTATTTCCTGCCAGTTAAGATTACCAAATTGAGGAGCGATATCTCTTCTTATGCTCAGATCGATTAAGATTTTATACGATACTTAAGAGAGATTCAAAGAGATTTTACAAAAGTTCCCATATGACAGATATAGGTTCAAACTTTGCATAATGAACTCAACTAAAAAACTAAGTATATAATCTATTCAACAGTTGAAGGGATGCTGAATGAAAAAAAAAGGTAGCCCATGATCTTATTAAAGATATGGTTATAAATAACTACCAACGGTGTTCTTATCAAGTAAAACCTAGCAAGCCAAGAGAATTATATGACATAGATGTGGGTACAGCATTAGCAAGCTAGGTTAAAGCCTAAGAAAGAAGATAAATAGGTTGACAATCAATTCTTAGCTATTCTAAGCAGTGCATTATGAGGTGTGCAAGTTAGGACATCTAGGTCAAGAATGTCAAGCATTATAGGTACTAGTACACTAGAAAATCCTTATAGTAATACGTACAACCTATGATAGAGGAATCACCCAAATTTCTCTTGGGGGAATCAAAGGTAGCTAAATTACAACCCTCTAGTAGGATTTCAATAATACCCACCTCAAGAAAAGAAGCCAAGCTTGGAAATACCTACCTCAAGAAAAGAAGCCAAGCTTGGAAGACCTTATGCCAAATTTATTCAAATTTCATAAGCGAGATTTCAATATACCAAAACCTCATTAAGAAATTAAGAGGATTTTATACATAACTTGGAAATTGAGATTGATTACCTTGCTAAGTTAGTTTTTGAAAGACAAAAAAGTAGTTTGCCTAGTAATACCAAGATAAGCCTTAAAGAACGTGTGATGGCAATTATCCTTAAGAGTGGAAAAGAGTTGTAAATGGAGACCAAGACCTAAGGTGAGGAAAAGAGTGAGATCAGGAGTCAAGAAAAAGTTAAAGATAAAGAACACCTTTTAAAAGTCAAGGAATTTCAGCCTATCATCCCCTATCTTACTAAAGAGAAGAAAGATCACATAAATGAGTAGTTTGGTAAATTCCTTGAACTGTTTAAACAACATCATATTAACTTAAATTTTATTGAGGCTCTTACATAGATGTCTAAGTATTCGAAGTTCTTGAATGGGCTACTAGCAAAACATGAGGAATTTAGAGAAGCTATCTACTTTTATGTTAAGTGGAAGATGCTCAGGGATTCTTTAAAGCAAACTACTAGAGAAGCTTAATGATTTAGGGAGTTTTACTTTCCATTGTCAAACTGGTAGTCCATTAATAGAAAAGGCTTTAGTCGACTTAAGGGCCAATATTAATATGATAACTTATTCATTATTTAAGAAATTAGGTTTAGATGAACTAAAACCTATAAAAAAGAGAATACAATTAGCAAACAGATCGTTCAAGTTTCCTAGAGTTATTATTAAGGATACAATTATTAAGGTCAATAAGTTTATTTTTCCAGTTGACTTTGCGATTTTTGATATTGAGATGGATACAGAAGTACCTCTAGTTCTAGGTTTACCCTTGTTAGCCACTACTAGGTCTATTGCTAATATTAGTGAGGGCAAGCTAGTGCTTGTGGTTGGAAATGAAGAGGTATAGTTTTAATTAATTTGATTAATTTACTTTATTTTCTTTTGAGTTTAGTTTTAGGATTTCATTGATTTTTGTGAGTTTAGTGTTAGATTATTAAGCATGCTTGTAATTTTGCCTACCTTTGTGTTTGTGATATGTTTTACTTAATTCTCCCAAGTTTGAGCTAAAATTTTTAAGTTTTTAGAAATTTATATGTGTACATAGTTTTATGTATATGGATCTACATAGTCATATGTTGTGTCCATCAAAATTGCATTTCTTTAATTTTGACATGATTCTAGTGATTGATACAGTTGTTTCCATCCTTAAAATTTTTAAAAATTATCACACATATTCATAGTGTACCTCAATTTTCTATAATGTGCCAACATACATGCCTATTTCACAAGTCATATGTTTATAGTGACTTTTATGGTTAGGTACATGTACCTATCCATATAAGTACATGAGCCTTGTTTACTTGACTATGTAAGTTCATAAGCCCCCTTTAAAACCCCAACCCTTCATTTTTTTCACTTTTTCATCTCTTCTCTCTTCTCTCTGGTTTGCTCCTATCCTATAATCTACCCTAGCAATTTTCAAGCTATTTTGCAACATCCAATTGGATTTTCTTACATTTACATCAATTACACTTAGATTTTGGGTGTTTTTTTTTTCCAATTTTAGGTTTTGTTCTTCCTCAAATTTGCTAGGTTTTGCATTTGCTTTAATTTAAGGTATGTTTTCCTAATTTTCTTCTTTTTTTACACTTATAAGTTAATTTCATTCTTTTCCCCAATGAATTATTTGATTTAATTGATGAATTAATTTATGGATTGGATAAAATTAAAATTTGGGATTGATAGTTTTACTCCCTAGGTTATGGAATTGTGATGGGTTTCTTTAGATTAGGCATAAATTATTATTTCATTATCAATTATTTAATGTTTATTAGTTTAATTATGTACCCATTTGTATTTTGCATGATTTAGGGTTTAATTGTTCATGCATTATGGGTTTAGTTATTTAATTGTTCAATCTCATTCTCAATTTTAAGAATTGCATTTAGGAATTGTTTAATTAGTTTAATTTTGTTTGTTAATTTCATTTTAATTGTTTTTAATTTTCCATTATTTTAATTTTCTAATTATTTTTGTTTATTTCATTTTTGGTTTATTTTCATTTTTAATTACATTCATTTTTGCAATTTTATAACATTATGATGGTATAAAATAAATATGGGGAAAATTATTATTTATTTTTTATGTATTCATTGTTTTCTCACAAATTATTTTTTTAGGTACAATGATAAGAAGAACAGAAGAAATGCAACAATGAAGAAAAAAGGAGGCACTAAGAAAAAGACAAAGAGGTGAAGGTTCTTGATAAGTGTAGATTGCATCATGTTTTAGGGCTTAGTTTGATATGTGTTTAGCTATTAATTCAATAATTTAGTATGTATTTAGGTTAGAATTGTGTTAGTTTGTTAACTATTTGTGTTTTAAGTGTTTTTATAGGTTAGTATAGGTTTTTGAGCTTAAATATTATGTTCTTGAGGTAGCTTGATGTGTTTGTTAGTATTTCAAGGTCAATATCGAAGAACGGAGAAGTTTCGGAGACATTCGGGCCGAAACAACTACCTACGGTCGTGGCACAACAGGGCACGATCGTTGCAGAAGCACCAAAGTTGGCCCACGATTGTGAAAGAAGCCTAGGACATGGCCCATGATCATGGCCTGCATGCCACGATCGTGGCAGAAGGCTTGGATGTGGGCCACGATCATGGCTTGCATCGGGCAGATGTGCAAACACTAAAAAATGTCAAGTTTCGAGGGATTTTTTGGACCTTTTGGACCTCAAAAAAACCTAAGGGCCGCTCAGAATACAAAGGATATTTAAAGAACAAGACAAAGAAGTAGAAGGGAGCTTTTACATCGGCCATTTTGAGAAACCATAGGGAGAATTCATCGAGAGATCGAGAAAGAGAAGAAGGAAGAGAGAAGAGGAGGAGAAGTTGACTCGATGTACTTCCTGGATCAGGAGTTTCCTGACATCACTACCTCCCATCATCTGTTCAGATTGTATTTCCTGTATATTTTTTGTTTTATTATCGTGTAAAATTTTAATAACAGCTTGATCATAGGATTTTTGAATGTTGAAGATGTTCTAAACTCACCTTCAGAGTTTTATTTTTAAATTAATGAAATCTGATTATTTATGTGTTTATTGGATTTGTTGTGGTTCAATCCTATGAGTGCATAATTCAATAATAAGTTGAGAGGGTGTATCGAATGAAAAATGATCAAATTGGGCTAGCGAGAGTCAGGTGATCTAATAGAACAAGAATTGAATCAAATCGGTAAATTGTGCGAAGAGATCTTGCATAAGTTTCCGATAGTTTATTAGAGAACTTCAGAAGTAATTAAGGTTTTGGATAAGTTGTTAATTGAGAGATTACAACTTCCATAATCTGATTAGGATTTATAATTTAGGGTTAATGGTTATAACTTGAGAGAGAGTAATCAACCCTAGAATCATCTAGAACCAGCAATATGGTATTCATAATCAGTTAGATTAGCATTAAGGATAGGTAAATTTCCCTTTCTCTCAATTGGTAAATTCTTTCAGTTGATTCTTGGGTATGTTGCAACTACTTAATAATTCACATTTTCATATTTAATTCTTAATTTGATTGATTGAATTGAATTCTCATTTCAGTTTCGTTACATTTTGAATTTTTATGATTTGTTTATGGCCTTTGATTTTAGGATTAGATTATCCCTCCTCGTGGGATCGACACCTTATGTACTACACTAAGAAACTATATGCTTGAGGATTATCGAGGGTTATTTATTAAATCTTACACACACCAACACCTGATCAAGTTCTTGGTGCCATTTTCGAGGAAGCGATTAGTTTAATTCTTTAATTTAATGCATTTTAGTTAGTTTTTATTTTCTATTCTTTCTTTCTTTTTATTTCTGAATTTGTGCTTATGCATGAACACAAGAGTCATGGGAAGTTCGAGTCGTGCAGCTGAAACCTTAGAGTTAGACATCACTCGATTAGAATAATCAATTAGGAAAGCTCATCGTAAGGAAGAAGAAGGAATCGCAAAAGCAACAATGGTAGAGGAATTTCAGCAAGATTTGGATCACAGACCAAACCAAGGATGTCAACAACAAACCCTTATGGATTATATAAGACCAGGGTTCAATGTGACTAACCAAGGAGTACTTAGGCCACTCGTACAAGTAGCCTCTTTCGAAATTAAATTAGCCCTTCTAAACATGTTTCAACAGAATGTGCAATTCTAAGGACTAACAAATGAAGATCCCAATGCACATATAGTGAATTTCTTTGAAATTTGTACCATCAGATGTCTGAGGATATGGTAAGAATTAGGATCTTCCTTTTTATCTTAAGAGATAGAGAAAAGGCTTGGTATTATTCTCTCAACCCAGAGAATTTCACCACTTGGGATCAACTAGTTCATGCCTTTTTAGACAAGTATTTTCCCCTTACTAAGACCACGAAGATTATCAAGAAGATTACCAACTTCCAGCAAAGTGACGGGGAATCGATCTATGAAGCGTGGGAAAAATACAAGGATTTATAACGAAAATGCCCACATTACAACTTACCCAAGGAATTCTTGTTGCAAACATTCTAGAATGGAGTAACCTCACATATGAGATGTATGACTGACCTAGCTTCAAGAGGATCATTTATGTAAAAGATGGTAGATGAAGCAAAAAAGCTGATAGAGGAGATGGCAAGTAATAGCTGCTTATGGATGAACAAGAGGAGTAGATAACCAACTACTTTCCAAGAACAAGATTTGTAGTTGTTGATCAAATGACAGAGATGTAGGAGAAAATTGATAACTTAACTATACAGCTCAACAATATGAAGGCTTCGTCCTTAGTGTCATAAAAGATGTTCAATTAAAATGTGAACTCTATGGACAGATGGACCATGATATGTTGGACTACTTTTTGATGAAGGACAGCGATCTGGAGCAAGTTAGTTATATGGGAGCTCAATATGGACAAGGAGCGGAAAACAATCCCTACTCTAACACATACAATCCTAGGTGGAAGAATCACCCTAACTTCTTGTGGACGAACACTGTTAGAGGACAGTTTAGACCTCAAGGACAACCACACTTCTAATAAGATAAACTGAGCTTAATGGGATCCAAACTGGACAAAATTTTAGATAAGCTTGGAACCTTAGACGATGCACAAAATAGTTTGGAAGGAAAATTCGAACAAGTAACAAAGAACCATACCTCTTCAATCCACAATCTAAAGGTCCAAGTAAATCAATTGTTAAACACCTTCTCTACGCGAAATAAAAGGACTCTTCCTAGCACTTCGAGAACAAAACCAAGGGAGCAACTAAAGGCTATTACACTTCAAAGTGGGAAGGAACTTGAACCACCCATAAAGACAATAGAGGAGCCTTTCCCCCCTATTGAGAAAGATCAATAAAAGGAGAATGAAGTGAATATGAGCAAATACCCTCCTTATGTCGCTCCTTTACCATATCCACCCAAGATTCCTTTTCCTTGATGATTACAAAAGAAGAAGCTAGATGCACAATTTGCAAAATTCGTTGAGAAATTAAAGATATTACCGATAAATTTCTTATTTGTAGAGGCTTTGGAACACATGCCTAAATATGTAAAAAATTTTAAGGACATATTACCAAAGAAGCATACTTGGGAAGATAATCAGACAGTAGCTCTAACTAGTACCTGCAGTTCTATAGTTATTGGCCAGATGCCATCTAAATTGAAGGATCCAGGGAGTTTCATGATACCCTATGTTGTAGGTGAATTTGAATTCACAAAGTTCTTGGGCGACTTAGGAGCAAGTATTAATCTTATGGCTTTATCAATATTCAAGAAGTTGGGATTGGGTAAGGTTAACCCAACATCGATGTTAATTCAGTTGGTTGATCAATATATTAAAAGACCGTTTGAAATAGTGGAAGATGTTCTGATGTAAGTGGACAAGTTCATTATTCCTATAGATTTTGTAGTTCTCGATTTTGAAGAAGATAAGAACTGTCCACTGATCCTTGGTCGATCGTTTATGAATACAAGGAAAGCCATAATTGATGTTCACAAAGGGAAGTTAACACTTCAAATAGGCAAATATTAGATTGAATTCAATATGAATAAGGCTTTAAAGAACCCAACAGTAAGCAACGCGTGCATGAAGGTTGAAATTATGGATCAAATTTTACAAGAACAAGTTGAGAGCTACTTCGTAGAAGTACAGTCAATGGCAACAATGACCAATAATGGATATGAGAAACTTGAGTCTAAAGGAGAAGAAGAGATGAAGGAGTTGGATGTTCAAATGTATCAAGATAAATTAGTCTGAACTGAAGCACTTATACCACCATCCACTAAAAAACTACCCACATTAAAGCTTAAAACTTCCTGCACATCTCAGATACACCTTCCTAGGTGAAGTTCAAACATTACCGATAATCATCTCAAATCAATTGAATGATAAATAAGAAAGTAAGGTGGAAGCAATTGTGAGAAAGCGAACTCTATTGGATGGCAAATTTCTGATTTTCGAGGTATAATCCCAAATGTTTGCATGCATCAAATAAATCTTGAGGAAGGATGTAGAACATTCAGAGAGCATCAATGAAGGTTGAATCCTAATATGAAGGAGGTGGTCAAGAAAGAAGTAATCACACTCTTAGATGCAGTGATAATTTATCCCATCTTTGATAGTAAATGGATCAGTCCAGTACAATGTGTACCTAAAAAGGGTGGAATGACGGTAATAGAAAGTGAGAGTGGAGAAGTAATTTCAACAAGAATGGTCACAGGATGGTGAGTGTATATAGACTATCACAAACTCAACTCAGTGACTAAGAAAGATCATTTTCCTCTCCTGTTCATAGACTAAATGATAAAAAGGGTGGCTGGTCATTCATTTTATTACTTCTTAGATGGATATTCAGGATACAATCAGATCTTCATCTACCCTAATGATTAAGAAAAGACCAAATTCACCTGCCCTTATGGTACTTTCATGTACAGACGGATGCCTTTCAGATTATGTAATGACCCAGCTACATTTCAAAGATGTATGATGTCTATCTTCATCAACATGATCGAAGATATGATGGAGGTGTTAATGGCAAAACACTCCTTCACATGTTTCTCCCATAGAATCACTTGGCTCAACCTAATTCTTAACTTAAGATTCTTCACAAACTAGGCAATCTAAATCAAGAAACCTAGTTGAAACCTTCCACCTTTATCAAATACTCTTTAAAAAGTAAATTTAATCATGAA
Organism: Erythroxylum longipes; assembly: GCA_027563885.1. NCBI lineage: Eukaryota > Viridiplantae > Streptophyta > Magnoliopsida > Malpighiales > Erythroxylaceae > Erythroxylum > Erythroxylum longipes. The sequence goes on along the minus strand of JAOQMS010085304.1, from coordinate 4,627 downwards.
ATAAACAAAGAAATGAAACTAGAGGTCAATGGACAAGAGAACTCAAATTAAGAAATTGAGTTCAAAGAAACCTAATTAGACTTATTAAAGAAAAGAAGAATTATATAAGAATCAATTAATTAATAAAAGCAACACAAAGGCAACAAGAGTAAGATAACTAGATAAATAGTATAATAATGATGATATGATTCCTTGTCTTTATTGGATTGTTGGAATAGGACTAATCTTTTCTTAAAATGATTGACGCAATTACTAGCTCCTTTATCTTAATTTTAAATGAAAATTCATAAAGCTTTTCCTTAATAAAACTTATTAATATTTTTCTTTAATTGACTTAATACCCAAGAAATAAGAAACACAAACTCAAGAAAAATTTATTCTCAATGCAACTTAAGAAAGAAAAGAACAATAATGAATATCAAAAACATAAATAACAATATCATGAATGAACCATCGAACTTGAATATAGAACCAAGCTCTGATACCAAATTATGATACAACTGTTGACAATAGAACTAGTGAGATTCAATATTAATATGATAGGTACTAGGAATGTTCTATAAAGAACATGTTAATCCACAAAATTAAACACAAAACACTTTAAGAAGATATGAATCGCTATACTCTAGAAAGTAGAAGGGATTGGAAGTGGTAAGATCATAGAGTTTTGATTGCCATTAGCAATTTAAATAAGATTCAAGTTTTTGGAGAATCTTAAGTAATAGAACCTTAAAAGATGCAAGAAAAATTCTACAATGATATTGAATAGTCAATAATAATATAACATGTCAGTTATAAGCATCCTTAAGCCTTTTATAGGCATAAACCATAAAACTAGAGTTCTAAAAGAAGAGAAACACTCAAAATAACAAAATCATATCTCATAATAACAAAGGCCTATCTCAAAATAACAAAACCCTATCTAATGATCGCACGAGACTAATGCTTGTCATGGACATTAACTAGAGTTAATTTTATTTTGGATAAAACTAAACAAACTAAAGATGAATACGACATTGGTTACTTATTAAACTTTGGCGTTGATTTTGTTCTATAACTCTATTTATTCTACATCTAGGTCGCATTTATCTTTGATTGCTTTATTTTTGTCTATGGCTTGAATTGGTTATTTTAGATTTGAACTTTTAGTTTATTTGAATATATTATTTATACTTTTGACTGTGTTAATGTTGAATTATCACAAGTGTCCGATATAGCTATAGCTAGTATCAACAAGTATTGGTTGATCCCACAAAGATGATGATTACTAGTAGTTACCATTATCCTATTATCTAGTTTACAAATTTGATTGTGATTTTTAATTTAAAGAAAGTAAATCATAAACAAATAAAATACATAGGCAACAAATAAATAATATAGAAATAAGAAATTACTTAGAAAACTATCAATATCAAGACTCAGTGTCTAGGTCTCGAATCCCCCCAAAAGCCCTTAACTAGTTGATCTTTTATTATGCAATTATTTTATTAATTTATTGGACTGGAGAGATTCTTATGATGTACTAATTGGTCTCTTGAGTCTAATGATAACTAATCCCAAGGTTTTCAACTGAATTACTTAGGTTAAAGTTTATTGGATTACTTTACCAATTTATGAATCCCGGTAATATGTTTGACCTAATTTAGAGGATATACGTCATCCTATCTCTAGCGTTACAATCAACTCTTTCCAATTACGGTGGATCTATTCAAACAAGGATTTCTCAATATCTATGTTATGAAATTAGATTATGATCTAATATTTCAGATCTATTAAAACATATATTAAACACGTAATTGAATCACGATATATCAATCAAACCAATTACATTAATAAAAGAATCATACATGTTAAAGCATAAACATAGGGTTCATCTAACCTAGACACTAAAGGGATTTAGTTACACATGACTGGAAAGAAAATCAAACAATAACAGAAAGAAAAATGAATAGAAAATAAAATGTTCATAATTCTGAATCTCCTTTTTTATCTCCTATCAAATATTCTTGCAAGTAGAGGTTTTATCTTGTATTCTCCTAGATTTTTTGATGAATTCTTTATGTTTTTCCACTTCTCTAGATCAAAATTGCCCCTTGAGTCACTTTTGAGAGGTTTAGAATACCTCCTAATGTTTGCTCACCCTAATTGCCTCCAAACATGCCCTTTTATAGTAAATTTTAGGATTATGGAAAATACACGGTCTTGTGCTAGATTGTGTATTACCTAAAATATCAGAATTAGCGATTTTGCATGACTTGAAAAAAATACATAGGTTGATGCATGGTCGTGTATCCCTTCTATGCTTCAAATCTTCGTTTTATATTGTTTTTCATCCAAATTCTTCTCTTTTAAGTATGTGAAGGCAGTTATAATCTATAAACACACTTAGAGTGAACCAAATATATAATAAAAGTATAAAATATCAAGCAAAAATACATCAAATATAGGGTATAAATATGATCAATTATGCGTCTATCAAACTCCCCCACACTTAAGTTTTTACTTATCCTCAAGCAAATTATAATTAAAATTATAAATTTTACAAAAATAATCATTCATTAATTTTAATCTGTTCAATCATACTATAAATCATCACATCCTATGGAATTAAATTAACATATAATTATAGTCAAACTATCCTAAAATTAACTTCCTAAGTCAATATTAATAGTAATCATATCAAAAATCGCATTAAAATCAAAATCATAAACTTATACACCTTTACCAAGATTTCACTCAATGCACACAAATGTTTAGGGTGAAAAGTATTAAAACTCTCAATTATTGCATAGTTAAACTCTCACCGTATGGTTGCAATATTATTACATCTCCACCATTTATGTAAATTAAAAAAATGAAAAGGTCTTTATACAGGTTGTAATGTGGTTTAGGTACAATATAGTTGGGATAATAAAAAGGTCAAATTTGAAGGAAATTTAGTAAAGAAAAAATTACAAGAAACTTATATACATTTACACAGGTACTTTTATTAAAAACCCATGGTACCTTATAATTTTCTTCTTTACTTTTTCTATGCTTAGTTTTTCACAAGAGTTTCAAGCATTCAATATGTACCACACCTAACAAAATAAAGGACTTTCAAAAATTTCAAGTTAAAAAAAGTACATAATTTAAATAACCTTCAAGGTTCAAAAAAATAAAAAGGTCTTCAAAGAAAATTTGGGTAAAGGTTAATATGTGGGTTGAATCAATGAAAAAGGCTAAAGACCAACTTGGTTATTCCTAAAGGATAAATTTATGGATATGGTAATAATCAAAGATATAAGCTAACATAAATTGTTGAATCTAAATTCCTTTATCATTTCAACACCTCTAATTTAACAAATATGGTCTCAATATATATAACAAAAGCAAGCTCTAGAATTATTCTATTACATATGATAATACACTTATAAAAGAATAACAAGAGCTTTAAATTTTTGAAATTTTGCTCTTAGGCTCAAAAGCTCATAAAAAAGGGTATATGTGTGTAAATAATATGCAATTTTCATTCAGATTGATTGTTTCAATGAATACTAAAAATATCAATTATAAAAGCAATTTTCTCAAAAGCTCATAAAAAAGGGTATATGTGTGTAAATAATATGCAATTTTCATTTAGATTGATTGTTTCAATGAATACTAAAAATATCAATTATAAAAGCAATTTTATTATAACCATCATCCTTTTGCATACTAATTCAAATCAATATTCAATAACGAAGTAAAGTATTGATATACAGATTTCAACTAAGTCAAGATATCAGTTAATAAAATTTTATAATCAAGATTATAATAATGATTAAAGAAAATCATTAAAATTTCATCAATCCCTTCCCTACACTTAAAGTTGTATATTGTCTCTAATGTATACAATATATATAATAAGGGAAAAAGTTTAGCGGTACTTTCCTGAATATGACAATTTTCTGATTTTTTATCCATCCTATAGTAAACTATGCCTGTAAAATATAAATGTGAAAGGGATAAAAAGAACATGGAAATAACATAACATTAAATAACATGAAATAAAATCCTATACTAACACACGAAATAGAATCAAAACCAAATAAAAGTAAAACATATCCTAATTCACGAGTTGCCTCCCATGTAGTGTTTGTTTAACATCATTAGCTCGACGTACCATGTATGCTTACCCTCATCATAGGTCTATAATAAGTGGCTTGCTTCCACCCGTTTCTCCACCATATGAGATTTATAACCTGTAAGTAAGTCATATGTTGTAAGATAATAACAAGGACATATTATCAAGTTAATAAATCCAATTGCATGCATTAATGCCCTTTTTAATAACAGACTGTTAACAAAAGAGAGAACATGTCAGACCCCGTTTCCGGAGTCTAACTCCTGTTCATGCTGCCATTCATGCTCTGATACCACATCTGTCAGACCCCGTTTTCGGAGTCTAACTCCTTGCTCTGATACCACATCTGTTAGACCCCATTTTCGGAGTCTAACTCCTTGCTCTTCATGCATGCTCTCATAACATATCTGTCGGACCCTGAGTTTCGGAGTCTAACCCTTGCATGCATGCTTGCTTGGCTTACTTGTTTGCATGCTTGCGAACCTGGCTCACTTACTGACTTGCATGTATTTTTGCTTGCTC